>CM038792.1:224098633-224299822 GCA_021764765.1 Vicia sativa
TTATATAGTTGAAACATTTTAATTATTATTTAACTATATTATTTTATAATTAATAATTAAAATATTTAATAGTTAATATATCAATTTAATAGTTGAAATATTATGAAATAATTATTTATTATTATAAATATATAATAATTGAAATATTTAATAAATAATTAAAATATTTATTAATCTTATTAATAAATATTTAAAATATTTAATAATTAATTACTTAAGAAACAAAATATTTAAAATATTAATAGTAATTAGCCTCTTATTAATTTCACGGTAATATTTAAAATAATTATCTTATTTTGTTAATTATCATATTAATAATAATTAACTTCTTATTTATTTCATGTTAATTGTTGAAATATTAATAATAATGGTAAATATAGTTAAATAATTACAATATTTTTTGTTAAAATGGACGCATGAATTAAATATTTTCAAAACAAATCAAACTATTTACAATATAGAAATAGATGCATGCATTCAATATTTGCAATACTGGATTCTTTTGTAATTAATAAATTATTTATTATTTAAATTAAATTACTTATAAAAAATAAAATATTTAATAGACTAAATAATTAAAATAAATTATTTTAATGAATTAATTTAAATTATTTTAACTATTTTAAATTTAAATTATTAATATTTTAACTATTTAATATTTAAACTATATTTCATAATATATAAAATAATTTATTAAATAACAACGAAGGAGTTATATAATATATAATCAACTGACGTCATAGAGGCAAAAACGAAGAGATGAAGAAAAAAAGACATTATCTAAAGAGTGAAGATAAAGATTGAAATTTTAAAACCGACAAAAAAAAACCAAGAGAAAAATCAGCCATAGAAATTTTGAACTAAATGCATCAATTTTGTTTAGGTGTGAGATTGAAAAGACTAGAATACATACCAATATTGTGGCTTTGATTATGGTATCACAATCAAACCCTTCAATAGTTTTTCCATCAAGCAATGAAAGCAACACATCCATGATGTCTTTATCTTCACCATCAACCTTTTCACCCAAACTCCTTTCATGGCGACGCTCCTTCAACCACTCACCTAAAACTTCATCCAATTCCTTAAATGTTCCTTTCATGGCCTTCACATGACCACCAAAATCAAACAATTTCAAACAAGGAATAACATCTCCCACGGTAATCACCCCAAACATATGCATCATATCCTTCAAAGCTTTCACACTTCTTTTAGCTTCTTCTTCATCAACATTAGTTCTTGCACCAAAATATCTCTTTCCAACAACCATTCTAAGAACCATGTTGAATGTTAAGTGTGTAAACCATTGCTTCATATCTACTAACACATAGTTTGATGGATCCGACTCACTCCTTTTACTAGACCAAACATCAAAGAGCTCTTTAATCGATGTTTGTACCTCGGAGACACGAATATGTTGTTGTTGTTCAACTCTACGATTCGTGAGAATCTCTAGGGTTACAATCTTGCGAAGATTGCGCCAATATGGACCATATGGTGCAAGTCCAAACATGGCTCCATTATAGCCCATATGTTGTGTTGCAACAAGCTTGGGACGAGATGCAACAGCCATGTCGTTTGTTGTGAAACATTCCTTTGCCATTTCCCAATTGCTGATGACTAAAGCTTGTTTAGAACCAAGTTTGATGGTGAATATTGGTCCATATTTATCAGCTAAGGTACCTAAGATTCTATGAGGTGATTGTGTGCCATTAAAAATTGGGAGGTGACCTAGTATTGGCCATGCTCCTTTGGCTATTGGTGCCTCTCTCTTTTTTCTATGAACAATTAGAAACAAACCTAATGGAATTAGAGAAATTAGGAAAGCAATTGTTGTGGTGTTTATTAGGGTGCTTAGAAATATATCCATTATAGCCAGATGAGGATAGGTTGATGAATGGATGTGCAATTAGTAGTAGTTTTACTCTTGCTAGCTTTATATAGGACAAATTCTCTTGAGAGAAAGAAAAACTGAAGAGACCTGTGAAGTGTTTGTGAAGACATGCATGTGTACAAAAACTAAAATTGATTGGAAATTAAGTGAGAAAATCAAATCTTAATATTTTGATACATTTACAATTTTTAATGTGTAATATTATTTTTGAAAGAGACGTGTGAGTATTATCTGAAAATTTTCTTTGGCTAATGTAATTTTTTTTTTTTTTTGAGATATGTGGCATCTCAAATTTGACTATTTTTTTTCTATCTTTCTATATTGTTGTGAATTTTTTTTAATTACGACAAAATTCAATATCAATTTGTGGGATAAAGTATAGTAGCAATTAAAATAAATAGTCTACAATAATAATAATTCTTATACAGATAATATAACAAAATAAAGCAAGAAAAAGACAAAGGTTTTTTATCCAGTTCGATCAAACGATCTACTTTAGGAGAGAGAGCATCTCTCCAATTATCTATAATCAGAAAGTTGTTACAAGAGATTACATATGAGTTACAAGAAAATAACATCCGCCTTCAGGTTCTCAAGAACAACCCTGAAGGTGCCCAAAAATTATCCTATTTTTTACCCAAGTGTTTCTCAACCCCTTCAATCTTCAATATATGAATAACTCAACCCCAAGGTGTAAACAATTGTTTCCCAATTCTCAATAACCATAGATAACCCAAAAGGTTTCCAAACTCCTTGCCTTCTAATGTTTCCCTTGACAATATATCCAAAGCCCTATGTTATGCCTTCAAACCCTTATTCTCCCTTTTGGGTGTAAGCTCTAACATTGTCACACTTGGAAACATATAAGAGATACATATTTAAAATAGCAAATATCCAACAACTAAAGCCCAAAATCATAATCTAATCACGCATGGATCCATGGACCGAACCGAAAGAGGGCAAACCACCCAAAAAGAGAAAATGTTAAAAATGTCCGTAAAACCCAAAATTACTATTCACCAGTCTGTAC
This sequence comes from Vicia sativa, assembly GCA_021764765.1. Taxonomy (NCBI): domain Eukaryota; kingdom Viridiplantae; phylum Streptophyta; class Magnoliopsida; order Fabales; family Fabaceae; genus Vicia; species Vicia sativa. Next base: position 224,101,558 of record CM038792.1, read on the forward strand.
GATCACTATTCATCGGTCTGTACTGTTACTATTCATCAGGCTATACGGTCATTATTCACCCGTTTGTACGACTGTACGATTTTCCCTTGTTCTGGACTGCTTGAATGTCTGTCGGGTATGTGACACCCCAAAATAATTCAATAATTAAATGTTTATGATTTTAATTAATTATTTAATTGAGAACATAATTTATTTAATAAGTTGGATTATTAAGATTAATGATGGAATTAATTGGAGGAGAAAGTGATATTATTTTATTTATTTATGATTAAAAGGAAATAAGAGGAATAAAAGGAATGAAATAAGGGAAAGAAGGAAAAATAGATTCATTTGGAGAAAACAAGGCTACGTAGAAGTGAGAAGAGAAGGAAAGAAGGAAAAGACCTAGGAGCGTCAGAATCTCGAAGAAACCACCAGGTAAGGGGTGATTTCGACTGATTATGGCTTATTATAGGTTTTGATGTTGATGATATGAGTTATAGCATGTAGGAATTTGAAATTGTGAAATTCTAGGGTTCCATGAATGTGTCCCTATAGGTGTCAGATTGTGTCAAATATGTATGGAATATGATTAGAGTGTCAGTAGATGAAAATAGATGATGGAAATATGTTGTTTGATGAGATAGATGATGCCAAATGATGTATTTTAGTGTTTCCCATGATGGAGTTCGTATGGGTAAAAATGGGTTTAATTGAAAATGGAAGGATGCTGTCAAAAGTGCGAAAATGACATTTAACACGTCGAACCGCCTCATATGACGGAACGGTTCCCCATTCAAAAATCAGGGCGAAGTATTTTCAACTTTCGGGAACCGGTTCCGTTGGTAGGAACCGGTTCAGTGCATTTTTCAATTTTTCAAAACTTCAAAATTCATAACTTTCAAACCGTAAGTCCGTTTTGAGCGCCGTTTTGGACGTTATTTTCTAAATTTAATGCTCTAACCTATGAAATGAAAATATTTTAGAAAACTTGAAATTATTTTGGGAAAGGGGTATAATTTCTAAAGATGATGATTATTAGCTAATACATAATGACGATGTATGTGTAGCTGATGTACTTGGTGATGAGGATACTGATAATGTGTAGGTGAAATAGCATGGTTATGCTATTGTTTGATGTATGCATGATTAGTTTGGATATCCTGAGTGATTGTTTTGCATGTTTATGCTGATGGTAGATGTATGCATGATTGTTGATGTATCATGTTGATTTTGGTGATTCAGTTATGTTAAATGAATGTATACATAGACTGATTAATGTTGCATGCTATTGATGTGCGTGCATATGCATTATTTTGGTGAAGTTAATTCCCATTGTGCGGAATTTGACTTGGATTGCCGATAACCGATACCCGAGTGAGGATGGGTGGTTAGGCTGGATTCGTGTCCGAGTGGTTATGGACGAATCGATGGAACTGTATCCGAATGATGATGGATCAGTGTTGGGTGACTTGGTCACGAAGTCGGTACCGCATGCATTGAGTCTGCATTAGTGTTTGCATAGGATTGTAACATGCTAGGATGTCTTCCAGTGTTGCAATGCCTTTATTGTTGATTGATGATGTATGATGAATTGTATGACTATGATTGTGTATTGGATTCTGATTGGTATTAAGTGGTGTATTAATATGCTTGTATTCTATTGTTGATTGAAAGATTTATAATATGCTTTAATTATGAGAAGTCTCACCCTTACTTTACCATTTCAGATTAAATTAGCAGCTGAGGAGTCGGTGAGGATGGCTCTAGAGCTTATCGTTTAGTCCGCGTGTCAGTGTCATGCTCTGATTAGGTTGTAACACTGGGGAACGCTTAGTTAAGAGAATCATTATTATTTTAATAGTTTGGACTTGAACTCCTTGAGAACTATGATGTTTTATTAAATTTTGACTTTTGTATTTCCGCTGTGTAAGACATGGTCTTATAATGATTAAGTTGTTGGATGATGATCCTCAGTGTAGCATGGCTACTGTTTGAATGAAGTTGTTTTAATTATTAATTGTGACATCCCGTATTATACCGTGTTAACTCTGATTAAAGACGATTTAGATATTAATTTAATTAATATATTCGGGGTATCTAGATGGGGTGTTACAGGGTAGGTCGCTCAATCTCGAGGTACATCTATCCGCCGAGATCCAATAACATGTTAAGGGCTTCCATCTGTCCGTTTCATTATCCATACGACATCCTATGCTCAACACATTTCAAGCAGATCAGTAGTTTATCTCGCTAAGGACTATGCCTGTTATGTCTCCTCTACTCGACATAGCGACTAGTTACGAGTATCATCGCCCGATCCGATCTAGTCAGCTCGGACATCTATATTCGCGGATCCGCATATCCCAACCCAAATATAGCAACCAATGAGAGTCATTCTAAGATCATTATATAAACCCTCATATTCTTGAGGGAAGGGTATCACTTTCTTACACTCAAAACCTAATATTCATTGTTCTTTCTTTAAACATTTGCTTATTTTAGAATCAGAGTGCCTTACAGGTATACCACCCCCTCCTCAACATCAACTTGCTCGAAGGATCTTCAACCGTTTCGGCCGTCTCCGATTCTGATCACTTGTTTAGATCAGTGGCGCCATATGTGGGAACCTATCTTCCTCGTCTTCATACATCATCCCGATATCAGAAGATCAAAGATACTACCAAACTCCCAACGAGATGGTTGATAATAATGATCAACTCCCTTCCAGCAAGACAGTTCTTTCACCTGTCCGAAAGAAGGACATGAATGATACCTCTCCTCATCTCGAAGACCTCATAGATCATAGGGACGACAAGATTGTATCCCCCGATTCCGATGATGCTGGCGACCAAGATTCCCTCTTGGATAACCAGAAGTCCAGGAACCAAGTTGACGACCTCGTCATCCCTCAGCCCCCGGCACCCCTGCCAACCAACACATACCCATCATTAGTTTCTATTCTATCCTCCCTTAATCATACCAACAACCTTCTCCTCTAGCAGGGTCAACACATCGAGGCTCTGGAAAAGACTCGTCCCTCGTCTCCTACTCAGAGACCTAAAACGTCCACCTCCCGCAGCCCCTCGCCAAGAAGACCTACTTAGAACCAAGATCACCCCGACCAATCTTTTTTGAAAAAAAGGGGACACACCCCTCCTTGGAAAAATCGGGGATCCCCTTCGCACAAGAAGACAAAGAACGAACCACATCACTCCCATAATCATTCTCCATCGCCCAAATCAAGACAGGAGAGAGACCTCTCCCCCATCACAAAAGAAGCAATCACTCCGTCTCCCTCTCTCTTTACCAGAGCAATGAAGACGAGCATCATGGCCCTTTATGTCGAGCTCTCATGGATATCCCTATTCCACCCAATCTGGAGAAACCTCCCAAGCTCAGACAGTATGACGACACCCCCGATCCAGACGAACACATCGAGAACATCGATGTCTTGCTCGACTATTGAGGAGTTCGGGGAGCCGTCAAGTGCCATCTGTTCTCTACGACCCTGAGGAATGGGGCCATGGCATGGTACAAAATCTTTCCCGATGGACCGGTCACATATTGGATGCATCTGGGAAGATTATTTTCCAGACACTTCACTATATCCTGACTCACCATAAGTCGGAGGCCTCCCTAGAGGCCATCATCCAGGGAAAAAAGGAATCTCTCAAAGCCTACATCGAGAGGTTCAATCAAGAAGTTGTCCAAGTCTCTACAACGAACGATATGAAAAAATATATCCTCGAAAGAGGACTATGCCCTCGCAACGACTTCGCGAAGGCCGTAGGTATTGAAACTCACTCAACATTGGATACTTTCCTCCTGAAAGGCTAGACATACAGCCAATACAAGGAGAAGGAAACCGCTAACTGTGCTTGTGACAACCGACATAAGGAGAATCTCAACAGTTCAAAGAATAAATGCCCCTCGGCATCTCTTCGAGGGGGAGAGAAAGCAAGAGGATAAACCCCACGAGTCCAAGGATCACAAGGGGCCGGTTGGTCGACTCAACAACTACACCCTCCTCACCACCTCTCGGAAACGTATCTTAACCGACTATACAAACTCCGAGTTCAAACAAGGCGAGGTACGTTTCCGTAGATCCCAAAGAAATTGCAGATATCAAAAGCAATATATTTCACATTGTGACACCCGATTTAATTCAAATATTAAATAAATGGGAATTTAATTATTTATTTAATTAAAGTCTTAAGTATTTATATTATTGGATTAATTGGATAGATTTAATGAAGAAAGGATTGGAGGTGTGCAGAGTAAACAGTGGGTGTGAGAGTAAATCACTCTACTAATTACTAAGTATTGACTATTTATTTTATTTGGAATATTAAAAGGAAATATAAAAAGGAAAAGAAGGGAAAAAGCAGCCTTTTTGGAGAAAAGTCATAATACGTAGAATTGGAGAAGAGAAGAGAAAAAAGGAGAGCCGACGCCGAGAGAAATCGAAGAATCATCGCGAGGTAAGGGGTGATTTCTTTCAATTAATATGTCTTATGGGTTTTGGGAATCAACTGGGTAATTGGGTATGTTAGGAAATTGAATTGTAGGTTTATAGGAGGAAACCCTATTTTGTGTCGGTGTATGGAAATTTGATCATTAATGTGTCAGATAACTAATAGGAATGAGTAAACTATGTTGTTTGATGTTATAATGGTGTAAAATGGCTTTAGATTGGTGTTCCTAATATCACAATTCGTGTTTGAAAGTTTGGAAATGATTAAGGATGCATAAAGCTGTCAAAAATAGCAGATTTTACTGTTACAGGTCATGGAAACCGGTTCCCTGTGGGGAGGAACCGGGTTCCAGGTGTTAAATTTCAAAATCTGGGGATTTTTGTACGTGGGAACCGGTTCCCTGTGGGGAGGAACCGGGTTCCCCATACAAAAATCCAGGGAGACTCATTTTCAAAACGTGGGAACCGGTTCCCTGTGAGGAGGAACCGGGTTCCCCATACAAATTTCCAGGAGCGTGTATTTTTCAAATTGTGGGAACCGGGTTCTCCTAGTGAGGAACCGGTTACCACTGTGTATTTTTCCAAAACTTCTAAAACTTCAAAAATTCATATTTTCTAAACCGTAACTCCGATTCGAGTGCCGTTTTCGGCGTTATTTCTTAAATTTCAAATACTATCTCTTGGAAAGGAAAAATTTTATTTTCTCAAAATTATTTTTAAAAAGAGTCGAGCTCCCGATTTTGAAAAGTATGGATTAATTAAGGATGATGGATAATTAATACGAATGGTCTGAGTTACCGGATGAGAGCTAATGCATACCATGTTATATGTTGATATTCATTATGATTTGAATGTGATATATTGGTGAATTGGCATTATGTGGATTGTATTATTATTATGATCTGTGAAGTGATGTTGCATGCCTTTATGATGCATGCATGAACATTGTTAAATTGGTTCATTCCCATTGTGCGGAAGTGAGCTTGCAGAGCCAATAGACTTACCTGGTTGGAGGTGGTGAGGCTAGATTCTTGACCCAATGGTTGTGGGCGAATCATGGATTACACTGTCTTTCCACTCGTAAACGGAGCAGTGGGTGAACTCGGTTCACGTTTTGGTACCACATGCATAAAGTCTGCATTGCATATGGGGTTGTAACATGTTAGGATGATTTCCAGTGTTGCAATTTCCATTGTTTGAGATATACATGATCATTGTGTGAACTGTTTTGTGAATTGATTCTGACTCTGTGTTTGGTTAATGGATTAATGTAACCGATTATTCTGTTGTATTTAAAAACGTATAATACATGTTATATTGAATTGAAATCTCACCCTTACTTTAACGATTTCAGATCCGAAGTGATTAGCTGCTTGGAGTTGGTGAGGATAGCTCTAGAGTCGAGTCAGTTAATTAGTCCGCGTGTCAGTGTCGTGCTCTGGTAGATGTAACACTGGGGAAACGATTGTCTGGAATCCTTTAATGGATATTTTTAATGGTTTTGATTCGTGTCTTGATTACATGTCCTGGAATAACTATTGAATGATGTATTCGGGATTTTAATTATGTTTCATTTCCGCTGTTAAACATAATTTTGAGTATGATTTATTTAATGATTATTCTTCAGTGAGAGCATGACAACTGTTTGGTCAAATTTTATTATCTTAAATTGTGACACCTCTTAATTGTGGATAAAACTCTGATTATTAATTCCATAAAACGCGGGTAATTAGAAGGGGTGTTACAATAGTGGTATCAGAGCATAGTCGGTCTTGTCTTAGTGTCGTTGTCCCTTTTAGTATGTGACTAGTGTAAGTAACACTGTCGATACTTGTGCACTGATGTAGATTGTTTTGTAATGTTACAGAACAATGGCTGGAAGAGGTAACGGAAGGAATGATGATGTTATTGCTGAGGCTTTGGGAATGTTAGCTGGAGTGCTCGGAGGGAATCAACAGGGGGCTGCGATTGGTGCTGACAGACAATTGGGGAATTTTCAGAGGAATAATCCTCCGTTGTTCAAGGGTGCACATGATCCCGAGGGTGCTCAGAAGTGGTTGAAGGAGATCGAGAGGATCTTCAGAGTGATTGATTGTGCTGAAGGGCTGAAGGTGAGGTATGGTACTCACATATTGGCAGAGGAATCTGATGACTGGTGGGTTGCTACCAGGACTGAATTGGAAGAGGATGGAATTGCATTGACTTGGGCTGTGTTCAGGAGAGCTTTTCTGAGAAGGTATTTTCCTGAAGACATTCGGGGTAAGAAAGAGATTGAATTTCTGGAGCTCAAGCAAGACAACAAGTCTGTGAGTGAGTATGCAACGAAGTTCACTGAGTTAACAAAGTATTATGCTAATTACCCTAACGATGCAGATGGAGAATTTTCCAAATGTATCAAGTTTGAGAATGGATTGCGTGATGAGATCAAGCGGTATCGTATCGGTATTAGGAGGTTCCGATTTGGTTGATGTAGTAGGATTCTAGAAGAAGATCTTGCTAGTACTAAGGCGAATGCTCGAATTATCTTGATCGTAGGGTAAGAGAGATGGATCGTGGTAAGCCTTATGATAGGAATAATCATAAATCTGGAGGTTGGAAGAAGCCTAGTGGGGGAGACTCTGGTTCTTCTGGTTCTTCCGTAAGGTGCTACAGATGTGGTGAATTGGGTCACCGATCTCTTGAATGCAAGACTGATGCGAGGAAGTGCAACAATTGTGGAAGATTTGGTCATTTAGCTGCCTGCTGAGAGTAGATCCCGAAGGATAACTTGTTACAACTGTGGAGAAGAAGGACACACTCGTCCGGAGTGTACTAAGCCAAAGAAAGAGAAAGCTGGTGGGAAAGTGTTCGCTTTGTCAGGATCAGAGGTTAAGCCAGATGATCGGTTGATTAAAGGTACATGTTTTATTAATGGCATACCTTTAATTGCAATTATTGATACTGGAGCGACACATTCTTTTATTGCTTTGGATTGTGCTAAAAGATTGAATCTGGGAAATTTCTAATTTGGATGGAAGTATGGTTATTGACACTCCTGCGTCGGGTTCAGTGACTACTTCGTATGTGTTTAAGAATTGTCCTATCGTTATTTTCGATAGAGGTTTCGGTATGGATTTAGTGTGCCTACCTTTAGAACAACTTGATATTATCCTTGGAATGAACTGGTTGGTCTTCAACCAGGTTCATATCAATTGTTTTGAGAAGACGGTTATATTTCCTGAGGTAGCTAAAGTTGAAGAGGTGACCATATCAGCTAAGCAGATGAATTCAGCTGTCAGAGATGGTGTTGTAGTGTTTATGTTGTATTCTTCAACGGAAGTGAAGGGGAACGCTAAGAGTGGTGAGTTACCTGTTGTGAATGAGTTTCCAGAAGTGTTTTCGGAAGACGTTAGTGAACTACCACTGGAGAGAGAGGTGGAGTTTACTATCGATTTGATTCCTGGAACTAGTCTGGTGTCGATGGCGCCTTATCGTATGTCGGCATCCGGTTATCGAATCAAGAAACAATTAGAAGAGTTTTGGAGAAAAGTTCATTCGCCTAGTGTTTCGCCCACGGTGTTGTTGGTTAAGAAGAAGGAAGATGCGATGAGGCGTGTGTTGACTACGCAGTTGAATAAAGTGACAATCAAGAATCGGTACCCACCGCCGAGGATTGATGACTTGATGGATCGGAGCTTGTGTATTTAGTAAAATTGATCTGAGGTCTGGATATCATTAGATTCGTGTTAAGTTGGAAGATATTCAGAAGACTGCGTTTAGAACGAGGTATGGGCACTACGGATATTCTGTTATGCCATTTGGAGTTACTAATGCACCTGGTGTGTTTATGGAGTATATGAACAGGATATTTCATCCGTATCTTGACAAGTTTGTGGTGGTGTTTATTGGCGACATTCGATCTATTCAAAGGATGATGAGGAGCATGCAAAGCATCTCGAGTTGTATTGGAATTCTTGAAGGAAAAGAAACTTTATGCGAAATTGTCAAGTGCGAGTTTTGTTGTTTAAGTGAGTTTCCTTGGTCATGTGATTTCCAAGAATGGTATTGTTGTTGACCCTACAAAAGTAAGCGGTATCTCGGGAAGCCAAGAATGCTTGATTCGTAGTTTTCTTGGTTTGGCAGTTACTACAGAAATTCATTGAGGGATTTTCGAAGTTAGCATTACCGTTGACTAAGTTAACCAGAAAAGGGCAAGTGTTTATTTGGGATGCAGATTGTGAGAGAGGATTCCAATTATTGAAGAGGAGGTTGACTAGTGTTCCGATTTTAATTTTGCCGAATCCGGAAGAATCTTTCGTGGTGTATTGTGATGCGTCCTTGATGGGTTTAGGAGGTGTTTTGATGCAAGATAGGCAAGTTGTGGCTTATGCTTCAAGACAGTTGAAGACTCATGAAAGGAATTACCCGACTCATGATTTAGAGTTGGCGGCTGTTGTGTTTGTGTTGAAATTATGGAGGCATTATCTGTATGGTTCACGGTTTGAAGTGTTCAGTGATCATAAGAGCCTGAAGTATCACTTCGATCAGAAGGAGTTAAATATGAGGCAGAGGAGATGGTTAGAATTTCTCAAGGATTACGATTTTGGTTTGAATTACCATCCGGTAAGGCAAACGCGCGTATGCGCGAGCGGAAGTCCTTGCATATGTCGATGTTAATGGTTCGTGAATTGGATTTAGTGGAACAATTCAGAGACTTGAGTTTGGTATGTGAGACTACTCCGAATAGTGTGAAGTTGGGCATGTTGAAGCTGACTAGTGGTATTTTGGAAGAGATTCGAAATGGGCAGAAGTCTGATGTTGGTTTGGTAGATAAGCTGACATTGATTAACCAAGGTCAAGGAGGTGAGTTCCGAATTGATGAGAATGGCGTTATGAGATTTGGTGATAGGGTGTGTGTTACGGATGTTGCTGAGATTAGAAAGAATATTTTGGAAGAAGGACACCGTAGTGGATTGAGTATTCATCCTGGTGCTACTAAGATGTACCATGACTTGAAGAAGTTATTTTGGTGGCCTGGAATGAAAAAGGAAATTGCCGAGTTTGTGTATGCGTGTTTGGTTTGTCAGAAATCAAAGATTGAGCATCAGAAGCCGTCAGGACTGATGGAACCGTTGTTCGTTCCGGAATAGAAATGGGATGGCATTTCTATGGATTTTGTGTCTGGTTTGCCTAGAACAGCGAAGAACTGTGATTCTATTTGGGTGATTGTCGACCGATTGACGAAGTCTGCTCACTTTATTCCGATAAGAATGGATTATCCGATGGAGAGGTTGGCAGAATTGTATGTTGAGAAGATTGTAAGTTTGCATGGTATTCCGTCTAGCATTGTGTCGGATAAAGATCTGAGGTTTACTTCTAAGTTCTGGACAGGATTGCAAGAAGCTTTGGGTACTAAGTTACGATTGAGTTCCGCGTATCATCCGCAGACGGATGGTCAGACGGAGAGGACGATTCAGTCGTTAGAAGATTTGTTGAGGGCTTGTGTGTTAGAGAAAGGTGGAGCTTGGGATAGCTACTTGTCGTTGATAGAGTTTACCTACAACAATAGTTTTCATTCGAGCATTGGTATGGCTCCGTTTGAGGCATTGTATGGTAGGAGATGTCGGACGCCGTTGTGTTGGTACGAATCTGGAGAAAGTGTTGTGATTGGACCAGAGATCGTTCAACAAACTTCAGAAAAGATTAAGATGATTCAGGAGAAGATGAGGACTTCTCAGAGTCGTCAGAAAAGTTATCATGACAAGAGGAGGAAAGATCTTGAGTTTAATGAAGGAGACCACGTGTTCATGCGAGTTACTCCGATGACTGGTATTGGTCGAGCTTTGAAGTCAAAGAAGTTGACTCCGCGCTTTATTGGTCCGTTTCAGATTACCAAGAGAGTTGGGAAAGTTGCTTATCAGATTGCTTTACCGCCGTCACTTGCGAATTTGCATGATGTTTTCCATGTGTCTCAGTTGAGGAGGTACATTGCGGATCTGTCTCATAAGATTCAAGTAGATGATGTTCAGGTGCGGGATAATTTGACCGTTGAAGCAGTACCTGCGCGAATTGAGGATCGAAAAGTGAAGCAATTGCGAGGTAAAGAGATAGCACTGGTACGAGTAGCTTGGGGAGGACCAGCTGAAGGAAATATCACTTGGGAACTGGAGAGTCAGATGAAGGACTCGTACCCCGAACTTTTCGTCTAAGGTATGTTTTCGAGGACGAAAACTCTTTTAGTGGGGGAGAGTTGTGACACCCCGATTTAATTCAAATATTAAATAAATGGGAATTTAATTATTTATTTAATTAAAGTCTTAAGTATTTATATTATTGGATTAATTGGATAGATTTAATGAAGAAAGGATTGGAGGTGTGCAGAGTAAACAGTGGGTGTGAGAGTAAATCACTCTACTAATTACTAAGTATTGACTATTTATTTTATTTGGAATATTAAAAGGAAATATAAAAAGGAAAAGAAGGGAAAAAGCAGCCTTTTTGGAGAAAAGTCATAATACGTAGAATTGGAGAAGAGAAGAGAAAAGAGGAGAGCCGACGCCGAGAGAAATCGAAGAATCATCGCGAGGTAAGGGGTGATTTCTTTCGATTAATATGTCTTATGGGTTTTGGGAATCAACTGGGTAATTGGGTATGTTAGGAAATTGAATTGTAGGTTTATAGGAGGAAACCCTATTTTGTGTCGGTGTATGGAAATTTGATCATTAATGTGTCAGATAACTAATAGGAATGAGTAAACTATGTTGTTTGATGTTATAATGGTGTAAAATGGCTTTAGATTGGTGTTCCTAATATCACAATTCGTGTTTGAAAGTTTGGAAATGATTAAGGATGCATAAAGCTGTCAAAAATAGCAGATTTTACTGTTACAGGTCATGGAAACCGGTTCCCTGTGGGGAGGAACCGGGTTCCAGGTGTTAAATTTCAAAATCTGGGGATTTTTGTACGTGGGAACCGGTTCCCTGTGGGGAGGAACCGGGTTCCCCATACAAAAATCCAGGGAGACTCATTTTCAAAACGTGGGAACCGGTTCCCTGTGAGGAGGAACCGGGTTCCCCATACAAATTTCCAGGAGCGTGTATTTTTCAAATTGTGGGAACCGGGTTCTCCTAGTGAGGAACCGGTTACCACTGTGTATTTTTCCAAAACTTCTAAAACTTCAAAAATTCATATTTTCTAAACCGTAACTCCGATTCGAGTGCCGTTTTCGACGTTATTTCTTAAATTTCAAATACTATCTCTTGGAAAGGAAAAATATTATTTTCTCAAAATTATTTTTAAAAAGAGTCGAGCTCCCGATTTTGAAAAGTATGGATTAATTAAGGATGATGGATAATTAATACGAATGGTCTGAGTTACCGGATGAGAGCTAATGCATACCATGTTATATGTTGATATTCATTATGATTTGAATGTGATATATTGGTGAATTGGCATTATGTGGATTGTATTATTATTATGATCTGTGAAGTGATGTTGCATGCCTTTATGATGCATGCATGAACATTGTTAAATTGGTTCATTCCCATTGTGCGGAAGTGAGCTTGCAGAGCCAATAGACATACCTGGTTGGAGGTGGTGAGGCTAGATTCTTGACCCAATGGTTGTGGGCGAATCATGGATTACACTGTCTTTCCACTCGTAAACGGAGCAGTGGGTGAACTCGGTTCACGTTTTGGTACCACATGCATAGAGTCTGCATTGCATATGGGGTTGTAACATGTTAGGATGATTTCCAGTGTTGCAATTTCCATTGTTTGAGATATACATGATCATTGTGTGAACTGTTTTGTGAATTGATTCTGACTCTGTGTTTGGTTAATGGATTAATGTAACCGATTATTCTGTTGTATTTAAAAACGTATAATACATGTTATATTGAATTGAAATCTCACCCTTACTTTAACGATTTCAGATCCGAAGTGATTAGCTGCTTGGAGTTGGTGAGGATAACTCTAGAGTCGAGTTAGTTAATTAGTCCGCGTGTCAGTGTCGTGCTCTGGTAGATGTAACACTGGGGAAACGATTGTCTGGAATCCTTTAATGGATATTTTTAATGGTTTTGATTCGTGTCTTGATTACATGTCCTGGAATAACTATTGAATGATGTATTCGGGATTTTAATTATGTTTCATTTCCGCTGTTAAACATAATTTTGAGTATGATTTATTTAATGATTATTCTTCAGTGAGAGCATGACAACTGTTTGGTCAAATTTTATGATCTTAAATTGTGACGCCTCTTAATTGTGGATAAAACTCTGATTATTAATTCCATAAAACGCGGGTAATTAGAAGGGGTGTTACAGCGTCCACTTGAAGGATGTGATAACACTGAAACACATTGCATGTTTTACTCGGATTACATATGATTAACTGTAGTTTTTATTATCTTTTTCCGCTTTATGTTTGCTTTTTCCTTCCTTTTTAGATACCTAGCTATTTAGGAATCAAGTTTCCAAGCCATTTGTACACGTGGTGGTCAGTGTGGCGGCCGCCATAGAGAACGTTGTGACATGTCTAGAAATGAACCTCCCTCAACTGCCATTTGGACACGTTCTTTCCACATTTGTTCATGTGGCGGGCGCCATGGTTTGGTGGCGGACACCACCTTTGCTTTGGTTTTCGCTCCCAGGAGGAAGTTGAGGGGCATTTCCGTAATTCGTTCGGTTTCTTTGTTTCTATAAATAGGAGTTTTCAGTTTAGTTTATTTTCATCCAAGCTTAGTTACAAACTTAAGCCATATACTATTAGTCTAGTAAAGCGATAAACTCCTCATACTGAAGGGTTATTGCACTATTGATCGAGTCTGTAATCGAGTTTGGATCACTTTGGTAGAAGTTAATTCTACCACCATTTTCATTTCCAGTTGTAGCTGATTTGAACCCGCCGTTTTGAGCAGGTTTATATTTACAAGTCTTGCGTTTACTTTATTTATTTCATCGCACTTGCATTACTTTATTTATTTTCTCGCATTTGCACTACTTTATTTATTTCATCGGCACTTGCTTATTTTATTTATTTTTTTGCACTTGCTTTACTTGTTTATTTCCTTGCACCTTTTACTTGCTTTTTAAGTTTTAACATGACTGGCTAAAACTTTAAAGGTTAGAATGTAAGGATCACTGCTACGATAATATTCCCTAAATTGTATCTGTAGAAATACTTTAGGGGCTGTTTTGATTTTAACACAAATTTTTTGTACTAAATTTGGTTAGGTAAGATCGAAATTCATCCAACTCTCAAAGTTAAACTTGTTAGAACATAGTTTGGTTCTACGTCTATTTGAGATGTTTTAATGATAACAAATACTTTTGATGACAATTATGTTCTGACTCTGATGGATAAATATCTTGTATAAAACATTATTGTCTTCTAATTTTTTATTGAAGTATACAGATGAAGTTCTGATTCGGGAAGAACAAGAAGAACAAGTTACGTTTCTGAATATAGAAGAAGTTCTGATGTTATGAAGAAAAAAACTTAAAAAGATACGCATGTAAGAGCAGTCTCCAAGACTATCACGCACTTTAGAAGAAGTTCTACTCTGTTCAAAGCCAAACTTCTGAAAGCACCATGCTGCACTACAAACTTTGTTCTCTATGTTCTGGTTGCTTAGTTCTGATGCGTTACAAAGACTCAAATGGAAATATTTGAAGTAACAATTGATTTCTAACAAGATCTCATTTTTATGGAAAGCGCAATTGATTTCAAATATCATCCTTCCATATGTGGATTCTATGTCTCCAACGGTTTGAATTTCATCACTCCTATATAAAGAACATTTCATGAAGAAATTCACAAAAACTCTTACGCGTATACTGCAGAAAAAATTACCAACGAAATCACTCAAATTTCTCTAGTTTCAATTATGCTTAAAATATTGTGTAATACATCACAGTAGTGATATATCTTATTAGAAGCATCCTTAATACACAGTTTGCAATTGTTTATACATGTTTATTTCCTTGAGACCCAAGTTGTGGTTTATCTCAAGAAGGCAAAGGCAGTTATCTTTGTGAATTTAATCATTTGTTGATTAATGGATTAATACCTCGTTGATAGAGGCAAATCACCTTGACGGGTGGACTGAAGTAGTTTGATTTCAAACGAACCAGGATAAAAATAGTTGTGTCGAATTATTTTAATTTACAAAAACCCAATTCAAATCCCCTTTTTTTGTGTTTTTTAATCTTTAATTGGCATCAGAGTGCCTGGTTCTGGGTGCTGACATTCAACCGTGTCAAATAAAAGATCCAACTCGAAAAACACAAATGAAAGAATCAGTTCAAAATAATAATGATCTCTATGGAGACAAAGACAGAATCAGTGGCAGACCCCCAATGTTTGATGGAGAAAAATTCAATTACTGGAAGGACAAAATTGAAAGTTTCTTTCTGGATCATGATGTTGATCTATGGGACATGGTAACTGATGGCTACACTCACCCTATTGACGCAAGTGGTCAGAATATTGAAAGGAAGAAAATGTCATATCAGCAAAAGAAAAAAATTCAAAAATCATCACAAAGCCAAAATTATCCTCCTAAGTTTTATCTCCTATACTGAACATGAAAATATCACAAACAGAGACTCAGCTAAGAACATCTTCGACTCCTTAAGAATGACACAAGAAGTCAACACATAGGTCAAAGAAACAAAAGCCCTTGCTCTCATTCAAAAGTACGAAGCGTTCAAAATGGAGGAAGATGAAACTGTTGAAGCAATGTTCTCAAGGTTTAAAATTATGGTAGTTGGTCTAAAAGTACTGGACAAATGATATTCTATTGCAGATCATGTAAAGATAGTCCTCATAAGTCTACCCGAGAAATGGAGACCCATGGTTACAACTTTTAAGCTTGCAAAAGATCTGAACAAGATCTCTCTGGAAGAACTCATCAGCACATTAAGAAGTCACGAGATATAATTAGAAGAAGATGAGCCCCAGAAGAAAGGTAAGTCTATTTCTCTTAAATCTAACAAAAAATATGATTCTAAAGCTTTTTAGGCAGAAGAAGACAACCCTGGAGGATCACCATCAGAAGAAGATGAGCTATCTCTGCTCTCCAGAAGAGTTCAACAACTCTGGAGGAATAGACAGAGGAAGTTCAGAAATCCAAGAAGTTCTAGCAATTTCTCTGATTCATCCTCTGGACACAAAAAGACAAGAAGCAAAGAAGTTGTCTGCTACGAATGTAAGGAACCTGGTCACTACAAAAGTGATTATCCTAAGCTTTCAGAAAGAGAGGCCGAAGAAGAGATTTGACAAAGAGAAGATGAAAAGTCTTATGGCAACATGGGACGATTTAGATTCCTCTGAAGCTTCGTCGGTATCAGAAGATGAAAGAGCCAACATAAGATTAATGGCCAACACAGCCGACAACTCATATTCCTCTGAATTTGATTATGATACTGAAGAGGTATTTCCTAATTTTGCAGTTAATTTCTCTAAAGCTGAACTAACAGAAAGTTTATCTGAAATACTTGAAAACTATAAGAAACTTCAAATCAAATACAAGAATCTGAAACGAAATCTTACATCTGATTCTGAAGGTACTAAGAAACTTGAAATAGAAAACTCTGAGCTTAAAGAAACCATTTCTAAACTAAAAATTGAAAACTCTATTTTTAAAGAAAATCTACAAAAAGTTCAAGAAAAATCTGTTTTAGAAGTTTTAAGTAATTCTGATAATATTATAAAGGAATATGACATTGGTTTTCAAGAGTTTCTTGCTAAAAGCATAGACAGAACAAAGATGGCTTCAATGATCTATAAGGTTAGTAGAAATAGTAGAAAAGGTTTAGGATATGCGCCTTCTAAAAATGAAAAACTTTGTTCTGAAGTAGATGATATGGTCATTAAATACACTCCTCTGAAATCTCACTTCACTTATGTTCACCCACATGACATAAAATATACTAGTGAGTCATATTATACAAAATCTTATGTTAAACCAAAGTTCAAACAGAACTTTCAAAACTCTAACCAAAAAGGACCCAAAAAGATATGGGTACCTAAGGACAAAATAGTATATGTTGCAGATGTCTTTGACAACAAAGTTGAAACACCAGTCTTGGTACCTGGACTCTGGATGCTTTCGACACATGAAGGGAAGAAAGCATATTTTCCAAAGTCTGGAACTTAAAGCTAGAGGTTACGTAGGTTTCAGAGGCAACCAAAAGGGTAAAATTATTAAATCTAGAACTAATGGCAACGGTTATTTACCCTCTATTACTAATGTTCTGTTAGTAGATAGATTGATGCATAATCTTTTATCCATAAGTCAATTAAGTGATAATGGTTATGATATAATCTTTAATCAAAAGTCTTGTAAAGTTGTTAGTCAGAAAGATGGAACAATCCTCTTTAATGGTAAAAGGAAAAACAACATTAATAAAATCAAACTTTCTGCACTCAAGAGTCAGAATGTTAAATGCCTTATGTCTGTGGACAATGAGCAATGGGCCTCACACAAACAATTGAGGCATGTTAGTATGAGAAGAATATCTCAGATTAACAAACTCAATCTAGTTATAGGACTTTCAAATTTGAAGTTCAGCTCAGATGCTTTGTGTGAAGCATGTCAAAAAGGCAAATTTGCAAAACCTCCTTTTAAATCAAAAAATGTTGTTTCTACCTCTAGACCATTAGAACTTCTATATATTGATTTGTTTGGACCAGTGAAAACTGCATCGATCAGTGGCAAGAAGTATGGATTGGTCATCATAGATGACTATAGAAGATGGACATGGGTAAAGTTCTTAAGACACAAGGATGAGTCACATTCTGTGTTTGCTAACTTTTGTAATGTAGTCCAGAATGAATAAGAGTTTAGAATTATAAAAGTCAGAAGTGATCATGGTGGAGAATTTGAAAATAAATATTTTGAAAAACTTTTTTTAATGAAAATGGAATTTCTCATGATTTTTCTTGTCCTAGAACGTAAAAACAGAACCTTATAAGAAATGGCTCGAACCATGATTAACGAGACTAACATTGCTAAACATTTTTGGGCAGAAGCAGTGAACACAATGTGTTATATCCAGAATAGAATCTCTATAAGACCTATTACGGAGAAGACTCCTTATGAATTGTGGAAGAACATAAAGCCCAACATTTCTTATTTCCATCCTTTTGGATGTACCTGTTTTATTCTGAATACCAAAGATTATCTCAATAAATTTGACTCTAAAGCACAAAAGTGTTTACTGTTAGGATATTCTGAATGCTCAAAAGGCTACAGAGTATATAACACTGAAACACACATTGTGGAAGAATCTATTAATGTCAGATTTGATGATAAGCTTGGCTCTCAAAAGTCAAAGCAAAAAGATTCTCTTACAGATATAGAAGTTCAAATTTCTATATCATAAGATAGTCCTGATAAAAACTCAAGTTCAGAAGAAACCATCAAGGAAACATATGAAGAACCCATTCAGAAGAAGCCATCCAGAAGCAGTATAGCTCATCTTGAAAAAATGATTCTGGGAAAGAAAAGTGATCCAATCAGAACCATATCAACATTCAGAAATTCTGAAGAATCTCTCATGGGTCTGGTGTCCTTGATTGAACCAACTTCTATAGATGAGGCTCTACAAGATAATGACTGGATCATCGCAATGCAAGAAGAGCTTAATCAATTCACCAGAAATGATGCATGGGATCTTATGCCCAAACCAAAAGGTTTCAACATTATGGGAACTAAGTGGGTCTTCAGAAACAAGCTTAGCGAACAAGGAGAAGTAGTCAGAAACAAAGCTCGACTGGTAGCACAAGGTTATAGTCAACAAGAAGGGATATACTATACATAAACATTTGCTCCAGTCGCCAGGTGAGAATCTATCAGACTTTTAATTTCATATGTTGTTAATAACAATATTACACTTTATCAGATGGATGTAAAATGTGATTTTTTAAATGGTTACATTGATGAAGAAGTTTATGTGCACCAACCCCCCGGTTTTGAAAACACAAAACATCTAGATTTTGTTTATAAGCTTAAAAAATCTTTATACGGTCTAAAACAAGCTCCTAGAGCTTGGTATGAAAGACTAAGAAATTTTCTATTAGAAAAATATTTTACCAGAGGGAAAGTGGACACAACCTTATTTTGTAAGACATTTAAAAATGATATTCTGATATGTTAAAATTATGTTGAAGACATAATTTTTGGTTCTACTAAAGCCTCCATTGGGAGAGAGTTTGCTAAGTCTATGCAGGAAGATTTTGAAATGAGTCTCATAGGCGAACTCAAATTCTTTCAAGGAATTTAAATCAATCAAACTTCAGAAGCAACCTACATACATCAGAGTAAGTATGTTAAAGAACTTCTGAAGAAATTTGACATGTCAGATAGCAAACTAGCTAAGACCCCTATGAATCCCACACGTATCTTGGAAAAGGAAGAGGTAAGTAAGAAAGTAGAACAAAAGCTCTACATAGGTATGATTGGCTCTCTTCTCTATTAACAACTTCAAGACCAGATATTCTATATAGTGTTTTCCTCTATGCTATATTCCAATCAGATACTAGAGAAACTCACTTAACAGCTGTTAAGTGAATTTTCAAGTATCTGAAAGGTACTACTAATCTTGGCTTATGTTATAGAATATCCAGAGAATACAAACTTGTATGTTACTATGACACCGACTTTGCTGGAGGTAGAATAGAAAGAAAGAGCACTTCTGGAAGCTGTCAATTTCCGGGTGATAATCTGATATCTTGGTCCAGCAAAAGGCAATCCACCATTACACTATCAACTGGTGAAACATAATATATAGTTGCAGCTAGATGCAGTACTCAGATGCTATGGACGAAAAGTCAGCTCGAAGACTTTCAGATATTCGAGAGTAACATTCCTATCCTCTGTGACGATACTTCTGCTATTTTATTATCTAAAAATTTTATTTTGCATTTTAGAGTTAAGCATATAGAAATTAAACATAATTTCATTAGGGACTATATTCATAAGGGAATCCTTTCTTGAAAATTCATTGACCTAAACCATCAATGGGCTGATATATTTATAAAACCCTTTGCTGAAGACAGGTTCAACTTCATTATGAAGTATCTTAGTATGGAATTATGTCCAGAATGAAGAATTTAATTCTATATGTTTAACTTTTAGAATTTTTTTTTATGAACATCTGATCAATTGTCCTTCAGAAGTGAGAAGGGTAAATGAATCAGAATCTGTCAAGAAGATCTGAAAGATGATTCAGCTCGAGACAGACGCAAGCAGTTCACCAAATCAACATTTTTCAATCTTAATCGCTAAGTCATTCTCAGAAAGTGAACACGTGTTCAAAATCTGATAGAGTGAAACGTTTGAGTTGATGCATTGAGGTGCTGGTCACATCGATAACTGTTCACTAAATCTTCACACTATCTCCCTTGTCAGCAATCATTATGTTTCTTAATATTTTTTTTTGGCATTAAATTTAATTAATTGCATGTTTTCAAAATTTTCTTTCTATATATACTCAACCTTTAACACTTTTTTTAAAACCTTCATTTCCAAATCATTTGCATTCTTCTCTCTCTCTTTTGAAAACCCTTATTTTCAAGTTTTCTCCTTTCTTCTCAAAACCCTAAGTCTAAGAACAATGGCTTCATCATCCTAACAACAACATCAGCAACAACCTCAACCCATCTCCAATGAAGAAGTTTTCACCGATCCTCACAGAATGCTACTCACTCCTTGCAGCAATGTTGAAGTTCTCTGTGAATTTCTTGTGGATTTTGAAAGCATGAGGGGAAATGGGAATGATCTCCTTGAAGAAGTGGTATTTCAAGGTTGGTCGCAGTATTTTGATCACTTGATTGGTCCAGTTTTTCCAAAGTTGGTGAAGGAATTCTAGATACATGCTTCAAGTTCTCAAAATCAGGTTACCTCATATGTGTTGGGAAAGAAGATAGTTATTACTGAAGATCTTATTGGAAAACTCATTGGTCATGATGGAAACAGTGTCAAGTGTACTTAATGGTTAAAAAGGTTGGGTCTGACCTAGCAAGTGTGTCTAAAGAAATCTTTACTTCTAGACAACCATCAAATAAAATCAAAGATCTGAAGGATCACTTCAGAATCTAGTCCAAGATAATTCTGGGGTGTATTAATCATAGGAAACCTTCAAGTTCTGCAGACTACATCAACATTGATCCGCAGTTCCTCTTCTACTTCATTTCAACAAAAACAAAAATTCATCTTCCTCACAGTTTGTTCACCCACCTGAAGACAAGTGTTAAGGAAACAAGAGAAGAAGAAAGAACCAAACGAGACTGGATTCCTCTAGGAAGACTAATCTCAGATATTCTGAGAGAAAATCAACTGATCAATCATCTGAGTGAATTCAAACTGGTCGATAATCTAAACCTAATCATTGGGAAATCTCTCAACACAAAGAATCTCAAGAAGATGAAAATCCTAACCACTCTCAAGAAGAAACTAACAGCTGTGATGAACGAAAGTGTCTCCTTCAGAAGAATCCCTTTGGAGAATTTTCCACTGTTCTCAAATATTGATGCCTCAAGACCATATGTTTTTTGCTACTATCTGGATGCCTACAAAGCGGATGATACTGACCCTGGTCTTAATATTCAAGATCTTCATCAACTAGCTCTAGACGTTGCTCTCGGGAAATCAAATAAGAGAAAACGGTTGATGAAGGCACCCCTAAGAAACAAGCTAAAGATGCTAAAAAGAAAGGTAACTCCTCTTTTGTTTCTGTCTTTGAACCAGGTCTAGCACCAACATCTACTCCATCTTCTCCTCCCAAAAATTCCGTACTAGAAAATTCACCATAAATTCTTGATGACTTTGATATTGAAATTGATACCTCTGTTCTTGTTACTGAACCCATAACTCAATCCCAACCAGAACTTGCGAAAGTTCTGTCAGATATTGAAACTTTTGACTCTGCCCTTGTCACACAACAACCAGAAAATACCACCTCTTATACTCCACAGTCCTCTCATTCTCTCCAACCAGAACATCCAAAAGAATCTTCTGAATAAATACCATAAAATACCACCGCTACTACTCCACAACCATTTCCTGCTCCCCAACCAGAAAATACAAATATGTCCTCTGATCCCTCCCCAAAAATAACCCCCATTATTCCTTCTTCATCTACTTTTTCTATTCCATATCTTCCAACCCCTTATGAATCTACACCATCAAATTCCGCAAACTCTCCAATTGTCCTCAATGATTCTTCATCCCATCAACAATCTCTAGATGATCCCCTCAAAACGGTTATTGATCTTGATGCCTGTAATTACATTCTTTCTGTCCCAAACAAAATAGTTGTTCCCAAACCCAAACCCCAACCCTCCCAAGATGATGTTGGTGAATCCTTATTGGTTTTTAGAACAGAAATACAAGCCTGGGTTAACTCTCTAAAGCAGGCTTGTTTGGATAATCTGAATTCAGCAGCGTCTGACTACCTCTGAACTCAGTTCACAAAATGGTTTATTTCTGAATCTAAGAGGAAGAAGGAGATTTGCTATGGTCTGGCTCAGCATAATTTCAGTGAATGGATGAAGCTTCTTGAGTAGCAGCAACATCGCTCTAGAAACCTTAGACTCAACCTCTGGTTCTCTTTCAAGACAAAGGGAAATCTATTGCTGAATCTTTTGAAGCTCCTGCTACTGAATCTCTTGCAACTGCAGATAAGGATGCTTCTCCACCTTCTTTCGTTAGTCAAACTCTGGAAGTTTTAAAGAAGGAAAATGAAGAGGTTAGAAAAAGATTGGACAAGCAAGAAGAAGCGAATAGGGAACTCATGGAGATGATGGGAAAACAAGAAGCTTCAACATCTGAGATTAAAGGGATGCGGGAAGTACTATTCTTAAGACTTACTCCACCTTCTTAGAACTTAGTTTTCTCACTTCATTTTCCACAATATTTTTCTTATCCTATTTTAATTCAGCAACTTTTCATCTTCTGCATATTTCCCTCTGTACTTCGTTTTGTTCCCTTAATACAATTATCTTTTTTTTTTTTTGCCTTATTATTTTTCCAATTTCTTTTTCTTTTTGATTTATGACAAAAAGGGGGAGAATGTAAGATATTTTGAACATCATAGTTGCTGATAGACTAAGTATCAAACATTCTAATATCATCCTTGATTCTATTTTGTCTAAGTTTAAAACAAGGAACATCTATTTTGAAAAGCAACTTATGCTACTTGGATCTATCTAAACCTTCATCATACTCTGGACGAACATTCTCAGGGAAGTATAATGTCTCTATGTTTATATGAATATTAAACACAGAGGATACCTCTCTTTGTCAAAATATTTATATTTTGTCATCATCAAAAAGGGGGAGATTGTTAGAACATAGTTTGGTTCTACGTTTATTTGAGAAGTTTTGATGATAACAAATACTTTTGATGACAATTATGTTCTGAATCTGATGGATAAATATCTTGTATAAAACATTGTTGTCTTCTAATTTTTTAATGAAGTATACAAATGAAGTTCTTATTTTGGAAGAACAAGAAAAACAAGTTACGTTTCTGAATATAGAAGAAGTTCTGATATTATGAAAAAGAACTTAAAAAGATACACATGTAAAAGCAGTCTCCAAGGTGAAGCAACTCGATTTTTTCAAAAAAATCATTTAAATGAATTTTCAAAAAACAGTGAAATCGCCACCTAATTTTATTTGTTCTAAAAGAAGAACGGGAAAATATAGATAAAACCCACGAAAGAAAAAGGATAAGACGGTCTACGAAATTAAGAGATATAGGTTCGGGAGTTGGTTATGCAAGGGGAAGGTATTAGCACCCCTTACATCCATCGTACTCGATGGTACCCATTTAGTTCAAAATATGGTTGTGTGTTAGTGTGAAATTTTACGATCTTCTAAGTTTTGCAAGGAAGAAAGGGAGAAGAAATGTTTTTATTATTTTTGAGTTTGGCACGGTTTCAGAACCGTGTGCCTACGTATTCCCTCGTGCAATGGGAAAGTCAAAACTCCGTAGTTCCTCTAGAAAAATGTTTGTTTGTTGATTGATTTTAAATGAAAAGACAAGTCGTCATTTTTAAAGGAGAAGACTCGTCTAACGTCCACAAGGTGTGATAAAGAATAAAGGACTACGCACCAACATGAGGGAGGGTTTGAGAACACCTCTAGTACTCAAGTGGAGAAGTCGAAAACCTTGGGAATAGAGGAAGAAACATCTCAATTATAAATGAATCATGTCTAATCTTGAAAAAGGGTTTAAAGGTAAAGGGTGCTTGGACGCACAAAAGATATTGAATGTGTTGGAATTGATTTTAAATTGTGGATGACAAGTACCAAAACGTTGGGATATCCTCTAACGATTCAATACTTGAGATTGGTGATTGAGGTCAACCGATCATCTCTCATCCAAAATCTTTATTATGAAAAGAGCGAGGTGAAACAAAGTTCACTTTTATTAAGTGTATGGAATAAAGTATTTAAGTCATTGGGTTACCCTCTAATGGCCCAAATACTTTACATTTTAATTAAATCGTCGGGATATCCTCTAACAATTTAATTAAATACCATAGCACCATGTTTTTTATTTTAGAACATGGATTTGAAGTTTCTCAATTTATTGGGTTACCCTCTAATCAATTAGAAACTTCGATTTGTTTTAATCATTGGGCTAACCTCTAACCATTAAAACAAATCTTATCCAAGTGTTCTTTTTTTGTAGAAATTCATTTTTGAAAATAACTCGACGTTGGATCGAGGTTTGAGAAGAAGACTCGACGTTGGATCGAGTTTTTATTGAAAGTGTTTTAAATGCTTGGTGAATGGAGAAAGAATAGGATCAAGATAATTGTAAATAACAAATAAAATCGACAAAGCCCATACAAGGTGGCCAACCTAAGTATAAAAATAATTAAATTACATGTGTACTAGCAAAGTGGGCTAGTCTACTATAACGACTAATTGGAACAATTAATCGAAATAGGCTCACTGTAAGAAGGCCCAGGATCAAGCGTACATGTGTGCATGTGTGGTCATCGCGACGCTTCGTAGCTTTGCCGACTTACGGGTTTAAAATGATTTACAATTATTAGTTGAAAAAAAAAAGATTTTTTTTTGTGTGTAAGTGACAGTTAAATTAAATAAAATAAATGTGCACTAAATCATTACAAGAATTGTTTTTTGGGAGAGGGATACATGAATTATAAATAGGGATTAAACGGTAAAAAAAAACAGAAAGCGGTAAATTAATTACAACGCAACAAGGGGATTGGGATACATTATTCGAATGGGGATAAAGATAACTTAAAGAGAAACTGTAAAGTAATTGTCTCTTAACAGTATAATAACAAAAGTTAAATGCGGAGAAACTTAGTTATTAATTAATTATCGTATTTTATTTTATTAATTAGACTAAACTATAAATATTAATTCTAAGAAATAAATATAATATATTTGTGTTCATACATATTCAAAAATTAAATTGAATTAAAAATTTAAAATTGCAACACAAAGAAGATTAATATAATTAAATTCAAACTTATTTACGAATTAATAGATAATATATAATAATAATAATAGTATGTATATATTAAATATTTACAATACTAAGCATAAGAAATAAAAATAATATGTATAAATATATTTACAGTATAATAATAATAATATTATGTATAATTAAATTTACAGTATCAAATATAAAGATAAAAGTACTTAGTATTATACATATATATTACTAAATATTAAAGAGTAACATAAATATAAATAACAGCATATAAAAAATGAATGTGTAGATGCAACAATGTAAGAATGTATGCTTGAACCATCCTCGGATATCTTCACAAGTAACAGAATACATTAGTAGCGTAGTGTGGAATAAAAATAAAGAAATAGAATTGCGAATATAAATTAGAATATGGTTAGTAATAGAACCGGACAAAGTTAGTATTATGTACATGAATGAGATGAAGAATTAAACAAATGGTCATTCGAATATTTCAATACACAAATGAACTAAAATCAAAGAAAGTTCAAATTATAATAAAATCGAAACATGGAGAATTAATTACAACGCGAGATAGTATTAAACAAGACAACACCGGGCAGCCACTATGTTATCACTTATTCTTTAAATAAAATGACTTTCTACACAAATTCACTCAAGATAAATGATATATTGCCCTCAAAGTTCCTCGGTTAGATGTACACGCGAAATAACGCGGTATTATCGTTAAACCGTCATCGAAGCTAAATTCGAATATCAAACAACTACAACCTTCAATCAAAAATTAAAATAATAACACAAAATATGGTGTTCTAACATGTTTTCTGCTAAATCGCGGATAAACGCGACATCAATATCAAGCCATCATCGAAACCACTTCTAAATATCGTTCAACCATAATTAGAAATAATAACTAAATACGGTGTTTCAAAATGTTTCTCGACTAGATTTACAAATCAACACGGCATCATCATTTAGCCTTCATCGAAACCAAACTAATATTGCTTCACTCGCAATTCTAACTGAAATTAAAACGTGGACAATGCAAATGCGTGGCGTCGGCACCGATAGTTTCTCGTTCACATACTACACATATGAACGTGTCGATGTCGAACTCTCATCGAAACTATACACTAACATTATTCACCACAACTTCAATCATTCGGAACAAACCAAATAAAATGTACTTTCCGACTCGAATTTAAAACCATTATACAAAGTAGACCGGCTGCCCGAACGGTTTCTTGGTTATATCCCATGCGAATAAACGCGGCGATACTAATCCTTCATCGAAACCAAGCACAAATACCATTCAATCACGAACTTTAATCGGAATTAAAATGAAAACAATATAATATAACGGCTTCTCGGTTAAATCGTTCGCGAATAAGTGCGATATCAATATCAAACCTTCATCGAAACTTCTTTTAAATTGACTTAGAAACATGACATAGCATGGAAATTCAATAATCTTAATCCACATGAGTATTGTCAAATTCAAGATAAAAACCTGACCAATAACAGAACAGCATCATCTTTTTTCAAGGTTTTCATTATAAACTCAAACAGCCTAACGGTTAGTTAAGTATAAATCAAAGCTAGATTCACATGTTATCACATTTTCGGCAGCATAACAGCAACACATTCATGATTCACAGACAGCTATATCAACATAACCGCTATTCAGAAGTCGAACGCACACAAGTATAACATTTCTGATGCAGCTATTGAGAAACAAATATCCAGATTCAAACCAAGTAACACAAGTCAGAACAGATTATCATAAGAAAGAGGCAAAGAAACTGATCTTACCGAGCTCCTTGAATGCAGGTCTGCGGCGAATGCTGAAGTAACAGGGAATGACAGCGGCGTCGCGGTTTGGGTGAAAGATTGAAGAGAGGTTCGATGAGGGGTGAGTTACGATGGGTTTATGATGGTGGTTTCGGAAGTTACAGGTTGGGGTTATGACGAGACGGCGAGGATGGAGGTTGTTGGCTGTCGCGGAGGTAAACAGAGATGAAGGAAGGGATGAAGTTACGGTGAGGGGTGTCGTGACGGAACGGCGGAAGGAGAACAGGGGAGAAGGACGATGGCCGTGAGTGAGAGAGACGAGGGTGTACGATTGGAGTTTGGGTTGTGAGGATTACGGTGTGGGTGAGAAGGCAGCGAGAGGATAGGAGATGGTGGCTGGGTCAGGGAAGGAGAGAGCGTGGTGTTTGGAACGAGAAAATGGAAACGGAAAGGTGTATCAGTGAGAGACGATGAAGTGTGGAAGAAAAGAGGAATTTTCTTTTCTCTCTTTTTTTTATTTTTTGCCTCCGCCGCTGTTTCAATTTCTTTTCAAATCGGGCCCCCCCTGAACAGTAATATAACACTAGTATATATAGTATAAAATTAGGTTTTTACATATTTTTATTAATGCCGAAAATACCCCTAATTATAAAATGGGCCTAAAAATGGATTTGGTAAAAATTAACAAGCCCAAACATATTTTTATTTGATTTTTTTGAGATAAAAATTAGACACCTAAAATTGTCAAAAACGGTAAAAGTTCGGACAATAAATTATCCGAAAAATAAAATAATTACATTAAAATAAACTACGAGTCTTGTAAATTAAAGGAAAATTATTGAAATGGTTAAAAATTGAAATAAAATGATAATAAAAAAATACCCGATTTTAAAACACTTACAGTTAAATACGAGTCTTCAAAATGTACCAAAAAATTAGGGAGAATACATTTTCATGATCTACGCGACACGTAGATTCATAAAGTAGTGAGTAAAAGATGAAAGCTTGAAATATTTTCTCCGCTAATTTTCGCACAGTATCGAATTGCTTTTAACAGTCTGTTTATAAAATCGAAGTATCGATATCATCGACATATAAATAAATTAAAAATCAATGCAATAAACAGAGAGAGATGTAAAAATGCATGAAGTAACATAACAGGTATTTTACAACTAAAAACGATGCGAACATCAATTTAAACTAACTTTTGGTCAAATTAAATATGACGAAATGATGCAAATGCAATGTGTGAATGACTGTTTTTTTTTTAAACAAAATGCGAGTAGAAAAAATATCAGGGTAAAATTTGGGGTGCAACACAAGGCTATCACGCACTTTAGAAGAAATTATGCTCTGTTCAAAGCCAAACTTATAAAAGCACCATGCTGCACTACAAACTCTAATCTCTATGTTCTAGCTGCTCAGTTCTGATGCATTACAAAGACTCAAATGGAAATATTTGTAGTAACGACTGATTTCCAACATGATCTCGTTTTTATGGAAAACACAATTGATTTCAAATATCATCCTTCCATATGTGGATTCTATGTCTTCAACGGTTTGAATTTCATCACTCCTATATAAAGATCATTTCATGAAGAAATTCACAACAACTCTTACGCGTATACTGCAGAGGAAATTACCAACGAAATCACTCAAATTTCTCTAGTTTCAATTGTGCTTAAAATGTTGTTTAATACATCACAATAGTGATATAGATTATTAGAAGTATCCTTAATACACAGTTTGTAATTGTTTATACAATTGTATTTCCTTGAGAACCATGTCGTGGTTTATCTCAAGAAGACAAAGGCAAATGTCTTTGTGAATTGTAATCATTCGTTGATTAGTGGATTAAGACCTCGTTGAGAGAGGAAAATCACCTTGACGGGTGGACTGAAGTAGTTTGAGTTCAAATGAACCAGGACAAAAATAGATGTGTCGAATTATTTTAATTTACAAAAACCCAATTCAAACCCCCTTTCTTTTGTTTTTCAATCTTCAAAACTTAGTTAGTTCTATCTGTTCAAAAAAGAGCGAAAGCGCTTTGTCCAGTTAATTAGGGAGTCTAATATTTCTAGAAAGTGATTCTAAAACTATTTACGACCGCGCTCCGTTCATAGGTTTATGATCTGGTGCCTTGAGCGAAAGCCAGAAACCCTTTTTAAGTTAGACTTTCCAATAAAAATCACTTATCAACTGAGTCTAGAAACTATATTTCTTAAAAATAGGTTTACTACTTTAACGTAGTACGCGCCTTTTTATAAGTGACAATAAGAATGATTGATTAAAGAGTAAACTCGATTTTGAATACGCGAAAGCGAAAGTTCCTTCTAAATTAGTTCTTTTCATGAGTAGAAAATATTGCCCAACAAGTAGTTCTATTTAGAAACAATTGGGAATTGTATAACTATTGTGACGTACATTCGAGCATGTCTTTTTTTTGGAATTCTTTATATTTAATCATTTACTTTCATTGCACACTCTCAAACACTGATTTGATCCGCCTTAGATAAACACCGTAACAATAGACATTGATAGATTGAAAATTAGTCTTTGTGGATTCGACAATATTTTATATTACTCTAACGCGATTCATACACTTGCGAAAAAACGCATCAAGATGCGACTGAGATCTTGATCAGAGATGGGCATCTCAAACAATACAAGAAAAAGTAATTTGCGAAAGAAGAAACCCCCTTGTCTAGCAAGGTTGAGGAAGAAAAACCTGGTGATGAGTCTTTCATGTCTGTGGCCATGAGTATATCTAGTCCAGAAGACTTCATCTTTCCTGATCTCGTTACCACCCCGACGTACTTCGCCGCCCACAACCCTTGGGAGTCCTTCCCAATGGCCATGGTCATCTTCGGTGGAGGTTCACCAAGAACTCCATCGGATCAATTAAAAGAAGGTTTGACGATCTCGTCAAAACAAGTTCAGATATGGGCGCCACCCTCGACAAAATCAAAGGCAAGTCTCACCCACTGGCCTTTTACAAAGAGGAACTACCTGGGGGCGCCCCCAACGCAAATATTCCTCTACTCGTGCATGCTCGGATGGCTAACTTCAATGTCAGGTGTATATTGGTCGACCAAGGAGGTTTGGAGGATATCATGTACACTCAAATCTTCCGCACGTTGCAACTTAACGAGACCCACCTGACTCCTTACATCGACTCGGATCTACAAGGATTCAGCGGCTCCACAGCAAAACCATGGGGATACTTTGAGTTGATCATAACCTTCAGCGCCAGAGAGACAGGTAGGTCGATCAAAACACAGTTCTTGGTCGTCGATTTCCCGTCCCTGTATTAGTGCATTTTTTATCGACCCACTCTCATTGAGCTTATCGCAGTACCATCCACGTATTAAGGCAGGCTCAGAGATCCTCTCTCCATCCTTATTCAGACGCGACTTTCCCCATTTTCCCATACGTTGAATACGGGGAAAGCCCGCAACGAACGCCGACAATTTCTCGAAACCAGCCAAATCCTCATCACCCAATTCATCTCTGGCCCAGACATAAAAGTCAGGACCCTTGTCGAAATGCTTCCTCGACCACCAAAATTTGAACTTTTTGACGAGCGAGTATTTCTGCTCCCCGTCCTTGTACAAACATGGAGTCCCGTCCTCTTTCAAGCCAGGAACTATCTGAACTACATTACAAAATTCATGCTCAGACACTGGCCAAAGGAGCATATACCTATCCTTAAACAAACATACATATTCCTGATAAGCCTTCAAAAGCATCCCGCTATGATGCTTCAAGGACACCAATCCCCACCGAACCTTCCCGTCAACCTTCTTCGAACTCCTCTGAAGACTAAAAATATAGAAAAACAACTCGAGAGTGTCCCCCATCTCCAGATACTCGCAGACGATCTCTAACGCCCCCAAGTAAGCTATGGTGTTAGGGTGGAGTTGGTACGGGGCTAGACGAAGGTGACAAAAAACTCCCACCTGGAACTCGGTGAAAGGTACCCGAAACCAGATGCCATAAACCAGGATATAATGGGCCTCAAACCTCGAGAAAATCCTGCCATCTTCGACCGGAATATGAACAACCCAGTCTTCTATGGCCACCTGGCTAAACACTTTTCCCAGATTACCCACAAACTGTGATGCTCGATTCCACACTTTAGAAGAAGCCCAAACCAGAGGATCGTCCTGGTTGGTCTCAACGACCTCAGGCGTGGGGGAACTTTCTTCAACCTCAGGCACTGGCGGACTCTCATCAAACAACTCCACCGAATCACTCTGCTCGATGGAAGTGAACCCGGAAGGAGTTTTTCCAGAACCCTCGGGATCCTCACGAATATCCTCGTTAACACTTGCCATGATATCAAAAAAGCAGAGGAGTTGGATGAGCTCGTCATTAATGTCAAATCCACCCTTCCATCACTATTCAAGTGAAAGGGCTTGGACGAGCAGGGATAATATCCCCGGAAAAAGCCATCACCCGACAAGAAATGCCCAGATCTAGACTACCAGAATTTGAGCCACTATTACAAATAGATTCCTTCCAAAAGGATAACACGCCGCCGAAACAAAGGGCAACATCAAAAAAGAAGCGTGCAGGCGACCCATGCAAAATAGGCCGTTAAAAGGAGGCGCAGCAACTGCTCACCACCAGAAAAATTCCAAAAACCCAAAACCCTAATCGGATACATATCTATGTGAAAATGAAATTCTAAACCTTAAATAGCCAAATTCATACAGAAAACTCAGAAACATACCGTTTGAGAGTGAAAGAGAGTGGAAATTAAGCAATCGAGA
This sequence comes from Vicia sativa, assembly GCA_021764765.1. NCBI lineage: Eukaryota > Viridiplantae > Streptophyta > Magnoliopsida > Fabales > Fabaceae > Vicia > Vicia sativa. The sequence goes on from CM038792.1 coordinate 224,133,047, forward strand.
CTCTAACACGGCGGCAGAAAGCGGAAATAATTGTCAACCACCGTAAAACGAATCCTCAGATTAATGAGTGTTGAAGTCGAGCACAAACGGGCATAAATAATCAAAGACGTAGAAAAGGGAAAGTTATAAAGGAGATACTTCTCTGGATTTTATAACCCCCACTCCACGCATGGGTCTACGCCTATCTAGGGACCTAGGTAAATTATCATTACCCCCTAGTCCCTTGGTCTGCCAGCAGTCATTTCACACGGCTGAAGGCCACATTGGCAAAACCCTACAAATTCTCCAACCTTTTGCTTCCTCGACAACTTCTCATCTCCCTGGATAAACGACCTCGACTACACTCTTTGAAATCAAGCCATCACCCGCGCTAGGATAAAACCCTAAGAGGATGATTTCCCAGTGAAATCACTCTTGAAATCCTAAGAGGATGGTTTCCCGGTGAAACCACTCTTAAAGCCAAAGTCAGCCATACCTTATAGCTTCCTCTTGAGTTTCATACAAGGACCCTCGATGACCCTCGAAATGCCTTCTCTTGGGCTAACAATACAAGGACCCTCGATGACCCTCGGAATGCCTCCTCTTGGGCTTACAATACAAGGACCCACGGGCTTCTTAAAAGCATCCCCCTAATCCAATCTATTTCTCCTAAGAGATTTAGACATATATCATCTCTATGGAAGAAGTATCTCATCTATCACATCACATACAATCAAATACTTTTCAAACACTTTTTCAAACAAAAAATATCTTTTAATCTGTAAGTGGTAACACTTGTACACTCAAGCAAAATACCCAATGCTTACAATTAAAAGATTCAATCATTTTTCAAACATCTTTCCTAACTCATAAGTGGTAACGCTTGTACGCTCAAACAAAATACCTAATACTTACGACGAAAGATTTAATCAACAACCCCCTTCAAAATGTATGTGATGAAATAAATTAGATACATTTTTTCATTAAGATGACATCCGTCTTTGTCTCTTAATAACATCCCGTTGCTTCCACTAGCATAAGTGGGAACTACGATTGCTCTGACTTTCTCAACATCCCTTTCAGAATACGTAGGCACAAGGTCTCATCCTTGGCGAGCATACTCCTTTCTCCCTCAAACCAAACAAAACCATAGCTCCCTTAGATCCGAGCTACAAATGATCTGATTCCCATTAAGGGATATGTATGCAGAAGATCCCAATGATCTTTGCGAGCACAATAATAACAAAACCTAGGATCCCACATAATCTATCTTTCTTAAAATCCAAAGGAGAAACTTTCCCAAAAATAGAAATAGCAAATTAAAACACACAAACATATCAAACTATTCATATATAAAGCTATAGATAACTATATATATTTAGGGTGCCACATCTATTCCCTTTATATAACAAACCCCCTTGCCCGGAATCTCCTCAATGCGTTGCGTCTAGTTCGCGCTAGTCATAATGCATATCATATCAATTGTGGGTATTACAGCTTTCCCCTTTTTCATCTCATTTTTCTTGTTTTGGAAATAATAAAGCTTGATGCTCGCGGCATTTTTATAAACAAATCAAAAGAGTAAATTGTTTCGAGCCATAGAATTTGAATTCAGATTCGATTCCCTCGCGCGTCACTTTTTAACGCGAACAGGAACCTAACTGATTATAATCTAGTTAAGATTCAGAGAGGAAAGTATCGGTATGTAATGGTCGGACTTCCGGTATTTAGAAATTCATCGACTTAAACTCATATTATCAAAACAGTTTCATTAGGAAATATTAGTTTGAAAACTCTCTTCTCACACTCTCGTGTTTATTGATTCAAATCCTATAATCAAACCTAAGTGAGTGCTCTCGCTGTTTCAATTAGAGTTTAAAAATAGTTTTTGAAAATAAATAAAACCTAATCAACTTAAAAGCGCTCCCGCTGTATTTTAAGTTGATACACAATTACTAATGTCCAGTTATCATCTCAAACTCTCATTTTATTGATCTTAACTTCTAATCTATATTTTACTCTCGTAACAAAACAGTTTGCATTAAGAACTAGTAACTGAAACCTGAAAGTTAACATTTTTAAAACGGAATAGATCGAATGGCGCTGCTAAACCCCTTCGGTTATATGACCTTACATACCGATAACTAAACTTAGCCTAGCTTGTTATATGATTCAATTATAGTGCAACGATAATAAACAATATCAGACAGTTTGGATAACACATGCATTTCAGATAATTTAGGAATAAAATAACTAAACAATTAAAATAAGCCAATAAATCAACAAACAATTAAAATAAACCAACATTTAAATTAAACAGTTAAAATAAACCTGAAAATAAAAAGGCAGAATATTTGGTAAACTTCAGGTGTCTCCTACAGGTTGGTGAGATCTGCCTTTCGTTGCTCTGAAAATTAAATGTGATGAAGGAAATTAAAAAGGTGCAATTCTAACGTTAGTTTAGAATCGGCAAAGGTTCGCAACAATCCTAGATGTGGAAATCGATACGAGAAAAGAAAGCAGATACTAGACTAAATAAATCGAAACTGGTAAAATAAAACCAAACTGAAAATAATTTTGGCAGAGTAACAGTTAAGAATGCATAAGAAAAAGCGTTTCTTAAAGTGTAGACTGACGACCTATTTATATAAGTAGGGTTGCGCTTGGTAGCTGGGTTGGTTTCATTTTTCTCGCCACTGATATCTCCTTTGCAGAGGTCGCTAAGGACTTGCTGAGTGATGCGTAACGGTCGTTACACTTTTTCCTTGGTGAGGAAGACTCGCCTACTACTCCGTCGCGGTCGCTACAGCTCTAGGATTAGCGTGTAATAGTTGTTACACGTTGCTGCGTTGTGGGCTTAGCTTGCTCGTTGAATGTAGGTTGGGCCTTCTTGAATTCCTTTTTTAATTTGCAAGACATTTTTACTTGTCATACACCCTCTTCTTGCCATACACCCCACATTTGCATAAATGCTATTCTTTTGTGGATTTTGAGTACGATTTATCTGACTTTTCTCGACTTTCTTCGCACGTGCCTTATAATTAGTAAAAACCTAAAAACATAGAAAATACCGGCATAATACGAATAAAGATTAATTTAATTAATTAAAATGCAGATAAAATTCATGTAAATTGATCCAAATAATCGATACATTTTCCGAGTTATCATGTTTTATCATGCTTTATCTGATGATTCGCTCATTTATTGCGTGATGTTTTGACATCCATGTCTATTATGTGATGTGTTGTCATCCATGTTTGATGTATTGTCACGCACACACGCTTTATCTTTCTTATATGATGTATCACCATCCATGCATGTTTTACTTGATGTTTTATGGTGAGCCCTTAAGGCATATGATCCATCTCTTTTATTGTTTTAGTCGTGACTTGTTTACCTCTTGTCAATATTGTTGATGAGTGCACATGATCATGGTTTAGGAGGTAGATTTTGTGCACCACCTTTAATGTCTCATGTGAAGCTATTTTGATTTTAATCTATTATGATTTTGATCCTTTAGGGTTGGCTTGTTATTGTACAATGCTCCTTTGATCCTTGGATAACATTCCAATGTCTATTTAACATGGTGACAAGGTAGGAGAAAAGGCCCACTATTTTTGAATTAGTGGTTGTTTGTGTGTGCTTGAGGACTTTTATGTCCATTTATTCTTGATGTTTGAATCTTGTCTTATACTCCTATCTCCTTCCATGATCTTTATGCTTCCATGAACCCTTGGGTGGCACTTTATTGTCATTTCATTTTGGTCTCATCTTGGAAGCTAGATTGGTCATTTGGATGGTCTTTATTTTAATCCTATTTAGAGACTAAATTTGTGATGTTGTCATGACACTTTAACATGTTAGTTTGATATCATTGATTAGAGTTCTTTTAAGTTCATGATAGATGCTTGTACTATGGAGGCGCCACTACCCTAGGACCTATAAGTATCAAAAAAAATTCTTCACACTTGATTTATATCATCCTTCAATTAGGTGACTTGTTTTGTGTATTGAAGTTTCATCTTCTACATTGGTTACTCATGAATCCTATCTTGAACCTATGCATATTTTGTTGCTTCTAAACCCTAATTTTGTGTGCTCTGGTGAATGATCCTACTCTTGTGTTGTATACACTTTTAAGTATGAGTTTCTCAGGTCTTAAGCTATTGAATTTTATCCTATGTTCATTTGAGGTGCCAAGTTTCTTCTGACACCTTGAAGATCACTTGAGGCGATTCCTTGCACCACACGGTGGAGTTGTTTACTTTTGTTTTAGCTATTATAATTAATTCTATTTGGTTGTATTGTTTGTCTAATTATAATTTTTATCGAACTTTTGATTCAGTACATCCTCATTCATAAACATGTACACCATTCCTCTATGGTTTGTAATAGTTTAGGATTTTATTTTGTTGTTTGTTTTAATTACTGCTTACTTACGCGGTTGTCATTCAATTAGAATACATAGCCTCCTCTTGGGATCCTTATTGATGATCAGTTATACATACACAGTGCACACCCGCACACATTCATAGTTTGGTCCTGGGCTTTTCTATAGCGACAATTATCTGATCGGTTGTTCCAATCGGTCGTTTAGAATACTAGCGTCACGCTAGTCCCACTTCTTAGGAGAATACACATGGTCACCTTGTATGGGCTCGCTTGATTTCCATCTCTTGACTATTTTCACCTCTTGGTTCTTATACAAAATTACTTTAAAGGGTTTCATAGTTGAGTTTGGGCATGGCCATTCTCACGAGATTGACCAAGTCTCGACCTTGGTTAATCATAACCCGAATCAACTACCTTGGTCCATATATCAAGTGTTCCATGCAAAAGGCTCTCATGGTTGGGGTAGGAGAACCTACTCGCACAAGGTTAATCGAGTATTTCCCTTGGTTAATCATAACCCGATTAAATTCTCCATCCCTACACCAAGCATTCCAAGTATTCTTTTTACGATACTAATCATTTTGTTGATATTGTTGCCAGGAGTTCTTGATTGTTTGTTGGCGCAACTTGGGAACACTTAGATGGTCGATAGTGAGGTTCGTAAGCTTTTGAGAATGGAACTTTAAAGTATATTAAGAGCATAATCCTTATCGTGGGAGTTTAAAGAAACTTTCAGCGGAGTTTGCTTATCTCGTTCGCGCTGAAGAGGCAATAGAATTTCTCCGTTAGATATCATCGCCACCCTATTTATACCTCCTTCTTGCATCGTTCATATACATGTTTTATTATTCTTCACATGATGTCTTGTCGTCCATGACTGCTACTTGATGTTTTTCCATCCATTCCCTATGTTTAGTCATCCATACATGTCTTATCATTCATTACTGAATGTTTTGCCATTTGTACTTGTTCTCCCTTGCCTAAGTGTGATGGCTTACTTCTTTTATCTCTTTTACGAGATTGCCATGTTCCCCATAGGATCTTTAGTTCACTCTTCTCCAAGTTTGAACTAAATAGACCTTAGGTTTGCTATCCATGCATGATAACTTTAGGTAGGTTCTCCCCTGATACTAGAACCTTAGGATCAGTGTTGTATGATAACACTAGGGATAGAAATAGGTTAGTTTCCCTTAGACTTTTTACTTTTCCCCCCTTTTTGCATCCTTAAAACTAAAACCTTGTTTTTTCAAGTGCATTAAGATACTCTAACAATATGAAACTATTTTTCCAAACCTCGTCTGTTGTGCATGTTTCATATTTTCGGCCTGATGTTTTGTCACCTGTGATGTCTCATCATCCATGCTAAGGTTTTGTCACATGTGATGTTTTGTCATCCATGCTATGTTAACATCTCGTCGTTTTTGCCATGATATTTTTCTATAATATTGATGTTTTGGTCATATGAATCGATGTTTTGTCATCTTATTTGATATTTTGTTATCTTGTTGGTGTTTTGTCATCTATCATCATGTTGCATCGTCTGTTACCATGTTGCATCATCTATTTCCATGTTGCATCATCTATTACCATGTTGCATCATTTGTCGCCATGTTAAATCGTCTATTTCCATGTTGCATTATCCATGCCATGTTTCGACATTTATTTCCATGCATTGCTACCTGTTACCATATCATGTCATCTTATCCAATACGGTGTTATACGCTGATGTCTCACCATTTTTCATGAGTCTTTGGTCATACATTGTATGATGTATTATCGTCATACTTGTTGTTTTACCATGATATCAGTTGTTTCGTCATCGTATGTGTTGTTTTGTCATCTTGCATGTTTTACCATGTTATCTGATGTTTTGTCATCATATGTGATGTTTTGTCTTCTCGCATGTTTTACCATGTTATCTAATGTTTTGTCGTCTCATATGTTTTACCATGTTATCTTATGTTTTGTCATCGTATCTAATGTTTTGTCATCTCACATATTATTTTATCATTATATTTGATGTCTTGTTGTCGTGTATGATGTTTTGTCGTCTCGCATGATGTTTTACCATGTTGTATGATGTTTTGTCATCGTATCTGATGTTTTTTCATGTCACATGTCATTTTGCCATGATATCTGATGTTTCATCATCGTATCTGATGTTTGTTAGTCTCGCATGATGTGTCGTCGTCTTGGATGTTGTTATATTGTTGTATGTGATGTTTTATTGTCATTGTTGATGTTTTGTCATCATTGTGGATTGTCGATGTTTTTTTATCGTTGTCCATATTTTGTCAATGTTATTGATGTTTTGTCATTGCAATGGATGTTTTTCCATATTGTTTATTGTTTTGTCTTCTTAACTAAAAAACACAACCAACCAAAATTTGTGAGCCAAACTACGACGCTCTGACTTTCCCATTTCCCGAGGAAATACGTAGGCATCCTGTCGCGGGTCTCGATCGAGCAAACTTTGTAAAAATTTCCTTCTTTTCCCCGTTTTTCTTTATTTTCAAGCATTCTCCCTCATATACAGATATAATTAGTTTTTACACCCTTTAGATAGAAAACAAAAGTGGATACCATAGAGTACTACGAACATGTGGGGTGCTAATACCTTCCCCTCATGTAACAAACTTCCTTACTCGATCTCTCGGTCGCAAGATCGTGATTTCTTTCTCTCAGGTTTACTTGATGTTTACCTTTTCCTTTCGGCGGGATAAAAAACATTTGATGGCGACTTCATTGATATTCCTTATCGGATGATTTTCAACCGGTTGTTTCAGTTATTAGAATATGATCGAAAATTTCCCCAGTTGGTCAAAGACTAACAATTGCTTCTATATCAAATAATGTGGGGTGATAATTCCATATTGTATTTGAAATGTGTTGGTGGAAGATTCCCATAAGCAAATAGTAGCGACAAACATAAGAGAATTATACCTGGGACCAGACCTAGAGAGTTGGCTCTAATCATAAATACCTAGATCTTTGCATAATTTTACTTTCTTTTGTTGAACCCTAACCATCCAGCTAATGTAAGAAGGATTGTTGGTCGAGGTAGATGAATGGAACACACGATTCTTCACAAACTTTGTGTGTAAAGGTTGATCTTCAAATAGTAGAGGTTTTCTCGATTAGAAACTAGGGAAAAGCTATTGTAGTTTAATGGTTTCTTAGATGGTCTAGGTAAAGGACCCGTGAGAGCATGAACATTACCTGCAAGGGATTAAGGGATAAGTACTTAAGAATACCATATAAGAACATTTTCCTCTTGCATTAGAAGTTCAGGAACGTAAGTACGAACATCCTTGAGAATGAGACCATTAATTATAGCAGCAAATGGAATATGTGGTTGTTTTTTGGTTATGGAACTAGAAGTCATTGTTGTTTCTTGAAAAAAAATAGTGAAAAGCTTGAAGAAATGAAGTTTTCATAAAGTTTCAAGGTTTTTAGGGATCCAAGGAAAAAGATAGCGAAAGAGAGAAGAAATGGAAAAAGGGCGTACATATAGCCACAAAGAGAAGAAACTTTTCAGTTTCCCTCTAAAATAATTTGGACAAGTGGCAGCTTCGAATCGACAAATGGCATTAATTTTTTGGGAAAAAATTAATTAAATGATATTTTTAAATATATTTTAATTTAGTGGTCCATGATTGTCCTAGGAAATTGAAGTGATGATGAAAGTATGCACGCATGTCCTTGACATGACAGTTTAGTGAAAATGACCATGATGACTACAACATGTTCAGGCTATCTTGAATAGTGTCGAGCAGTTACTAAAAACTCCATCTTTCTTCCATCTTATACATGATCGAAAATGGCATTTCGGGGGTGAGGGGGCATCTCGTTGACTGAAAATTATAGTCGAGCAGTTACGAAAATTATGTGGTTGTTTCTTGTAGATAGAAACTTTCTTGAAAATAACCAAGTATGAAAAAACTCAATCTTCGACAAACTGGTCACATCGATCAAGAGAGTTTGACTATCTGATAGACTTAGTTTGGAAGAGCCTCAAGAACAAATCCACAAGATTAAGATCCTTTTCTCTTCAAAACATGTCCATCATCTCGAAAAGGTTTTGACAAAGAAAACCTTCGAAAAAGTACCGAGTTTGATACATCCATCAGATGTTGAGGATTTAACATATTTTCAACTTAAGAGTCCATCAAACCAAGGATGTCTCGATAATCCTATGGACGTAAGTCAGAAACTCTCGACAAAGGTTGTTAAGAAGTTTCAAATACACTTATCAGAATGATAGTGGGTTTGCAACATTTTAAACACTAAAGACATGTACAAGATTAAAGTCCACGTAAAATGATACATGTCAAGTTTTATGGATATAACCATTATCAACGATTAACATTATACTAGTATATATGTCGATCTCATTGTTGGGATCAAAGGTCGCAAAATTCATCAAATATTTTCTATAGAACTAAAGTATCTAAATCACAAACAGAAATAATTTATGAGAAAATGTATCCGTCCGCGTCCTCTTTTTTATTTATTTAAGTCTTGTCGTTAAAGCTTTTGTTTTAATGACATTTATTACCGTAGTTATTTATTATCTTCTTCTAAAACTTATTTCAATCCAAATTTACATTGGATTTATAAAAATTCAAACATATAAATTTAAATCACAAATATTTTTCATTGTATTTTTTTCCACAAATTATCTTTGTAATTTTTGAATTAATCTCTTGAGGTAATCAAACTCGTGAATCTTTACTTAAAAACACCCGTAAACACTAACATAGAGGTAAGTGAATGGGTCAAGTTTGTCCATATTTTATAAGGGTCCACAACCTTTCAAACACATGACGTGTAGGGGCATAGTGGCTGAAAAAAGTCATGATGATTCACAATCTCCTAAATACGGGATATTTAGAGGTGAAGTGATTTACATTACGGGCCAAACATGAGGAATTTTTTCAAGTGCAGACGCACGCCATTATTGATGATTTAATAGTCTTTAAGTAACTGTCCACAAGTGACTGACTATACTTATCAAAGTTGTCCATATATATTGAAAATTTCCATAGTTGACGTAAGCTTCCCTAGCATATTAAGTCAACAAATATTTATGCTAGTTGTAGAATAGAGATAGTAAACATTAATGTGAGATGAAAGTGAACCACATCTATGATCGTTGCTGGTATTTAAAATACTGTCCAAATCATGTGTGATGAAAGTGAACCATGTTAGAATTGTCAGATATTCGGTTCAATATTTCATCTTCAGATATTACGTTATCAACTAGTCCACCGCTAGGAGGAGGCTACTGTTTCTTTTCCACATTTGTTTTTCTTGGATATATTCTCACTGATTGAGATAACGAAAATGACTTTAAGATTTTTGGTGGTATTAAGCATAGTCAAGTGAATTTTTAACACGGTATAGAAGTGAGGTTTTTAATCATTAAGATTTTTCTGTTTTAATTTTTGGAGTCTTCAACAAATATTTTGTTGTTTACATAAGCTTAAACTTCTTCTTTTATGGTTGAATAGAAATCCGAAATCCATATCTCTAAAATTCATCTAACTTCGTTATTATTATCTAGATTAAAGGTGTTGAAACTTAGATATATGGATTTCAGACAAATAACTTGCACAATCAATTTTATCATAATTTTTTTCTTCTGTTTTTATTCAAATTTATTTTGTGGTCAGAATCTATAATTTATCTCCATTTAATTCAACTAAAACTTACCGGTTAAATCATTTCATTCACCTTAATACATTTAATTATTGAATTTTTCTTCCCTAAATTATTCTTCTAACTAATAAGAGTATTTTAAAATACAATATAAATTTCATCTTTAAAATTTATCTAACTAATCATTTCTTAAATTATATACAACCTAAATTGACATTTTATTTGAGATAGAAGAGTATCTCATAGCTGTTCTATTATATTTTCTAAACGACAAATCTTCTTTTACTACCATTCAATTTGTTCATTATATAAAGCAATTGTATAATAATAATATGTGAGTGTTATTATTTATAAACTAACTCAAATGTTAGTGAAGGCCATTGCCTACATTAGGTTAGCTATAGGTTCATCTCTGATTATAGTAACAATGTTATTTGTTGGGTGTTTTGCAATTCAGTGGTGGTTTGTATTTGTTTGAGTAATATAAATTTCTTTTATCAGAAGAGTTTATGCAATAACGTGTTAGTGGTTTAAAGGTTTTATTAAATTCAAGTTGGATGAAAAGGTATAATTTTCATTACCGTATAAGTTACTCACCTTGAATTTATAGATAACTACCAGTGTTGTATTAAGATTTTAATTTAAATTCTAAATTATAATTGAAACGACTTGCAGGATTTTTCTCTACTACTGTTAGTTCGACAACAACTCCAACTAATATACTAGATTGGTTAGTATTTCTTTTTGTGATTTGAATTATCAATGTTGATTTGATATTGTGCGATAATGGCATTACTATTACTTTTTCCATTGATAAAAAAATTAATTTTTTATGATCGCAAAAAATTTAAATAATTAAAAATGTATCAAATTGAATGTGGAACAAATATATACGATTCATCAACAATTTAATATATTTTATCAAATAGAATGTGGATCTTGTTATTCATTTAAAATTCAATAAGTTAGTTTTTAATCATCGAAATAAAATATAAAATGAAATAAAATGATAAATTGCAAATTCCATACCAACAAGTTGACATAAAAATTAAAAGATTGGAAACAAATTTATTAGTGACAAATGAGAAATAGATGTGATGAGGATACAACTATGAACCGTGAAACAGATGTTGCATTGGATATTGATCGGTACGTAAAATTACATTCAAGATTCTGATTCAAAAAATATAGTTTCCGAAATAAGTAATCTCAACTCTAACGTTTTTAGTTAGATGGAAAAAATCTCTCAGAGTTTCCCTTCCGTCAAACAACACCGGAGCTAAGACATCTCTATTGAAATGCATGACATGGTTATGACCGTTCTGATCATAAACATTTCATCTCATAAGTAGACTGTGTATGAATTCTTGCACAAATGTAGGATTAATTTCACCGATCATCTGAAATAAATTAAATACGAAAAATGTACTTTTAGTCTAAGATGCCACAAATAGTATGAGTAATAGAGAGAATAACAAAAAAATAAAAATAAACATTTTGTGAATTTTTTTTTAAAAAATATTACCAAACGTGTAGTGTGTATGGTTTTAAAAGAACCAAGGATCCTCAGTTTTTCACATCTAATAAATAACTTGTTGTTTCCTTTATAATCAAAATAAACTTTATCCAGTATGTCAAATCCCAAAACGCTTACAACATCTTTCCAAGAGTTTTTTGATATAGACAAATTTTTGTTGTTTAGGTCACATAGTAATAAAAACGGTTTCCACAAGCATCGTAGGTGTACCACCAGTCATTTTTCAATTCGGAAAAAAAGTGGTCCAACAAATTCAGAGGGACTTGGACGTTTGTCTTACAATAATATTAATTAAAAAGATTAAAAACATAGTTAGAATCAAGATATATTAAAAAATGAACCACCAATAATACTTTAGAGTTTCAGTAGCAAGTAATTACCTCTGTAAATCAGTGAATGTGACTTCATGTGGTTCGTGTTGGCTGTATGAGAATATATTTATTGCTATTGACATGGTTGATTGTTGAAGATGGAGAGTACAAAGTACTAAATGTGAATGAAACTATTGATACCCTGCTTATAATGCCTCTCTTAAATTGAAAACCAATAGGATAAAATTTAGAAAGGAATGAATCCAACACGCGCGATATTGACATTATGATTTAAATCAAATGGTTCGTAGTTATTAAATAATAGACGAAGGAATTATTCTAACAAATCAATGGACAGGATCACATTGCAAGTAGTAAATCTTGTTCCCACTCTCTTTTAAATCAAAGGTTATAGATTGGTCAAATAAGTATTAATTCGATATTGGAAAAACATTGTTTCTTTAAATCAGTAATAAATGTGTTGCAAATCTTTAGCGGTCAAATCAGTATCAGTTTATCACGTTTTTTTGTGTGTATGACTTGCAAATCTATAACAGTCAAATTAGTATCAATTCATCACGTTTTTCTATGAGTGTGCCTTACAAATATTTAGCGGTCAAATCAGTATCAGTTGTTCACGTTTTTCTAAGAGTGTGTGTGTATGAGTACATATTTTTTCTAACAATGGAGTAGGTTAACTGCAAGCAGTAGATGCAAGACAAAGAAAATCCAAGTGGCGCTTTACATGGAGTATTTATTCAACAAATCACTATAAAAGTTGTGATTTTATAGGATCCCACATTTTAAAGTCAAGTAAAAATTCAAATTTTTATTTGTACAATAAAAAATAGGATTTGTGGTCAGACTTTAAATTGTGGGATTGCTCCCTTCAATAACTCAAATATGGGTTGCAAAGTAGGGGATGCTCAGTTTTCATTTGTTTAGCAGAAACATAAGGTTTTGTCTATTGAGGTAAGTTTTTTTCTTCTTACCTGTACTATCCTTTGGTCCTTAACATAAGAAAAAAATATTATTTTTTTGATTCATTGAAAAAATAATGTCTCTGAACTACATATATTTTTGTTGTGTTAGTTTAGATACACCGATTCTTCAACGAATCCGAAAAACAAACTTATTCTGATTTTAATGAAGAAAACTTTTTTAAAGGGAGGTTTGTTGTAGTAGGTTGAAAATTATTGATACGGGGTCATGTTGGTTCAAAAAATTGTTCAATTTTTTATCTAGTAAATATTGACAACCTAGAGTAAAGAATGAACAAGTGTTATAATGTAGTGATTTGAATGTTGCTTTTTTTCTTCTTAATTATGAAAAATATGTGTATCTTTGTTTTGTTTGTTTTGGCTTAGTTTTTTTCTTATATCAATATAGTCTCTGATAAGGAGATAATTGTGATTGGTTTTCTTATGTCAATGGTGATTGATTTTTCTTTTCCTTCTACAAAGCTTTGAAAGCCATAATTAAGGAGATAATATTGCTCCAGAGAGTTTTTGTGGGGAGGTAGAGGAGAAGAAAAGATTAATTAGGTTAGTTGTGATGTTGTTTGTTTGCCTAAAGAGGAAGAAGTCCTTGGTCTCATCATCTGACTGGAAAAAGAACTTCCCAAATTTTCCTTACGCATGTCAATATTTTGACATCTTAAACATGATTCCATTTTCTCTAGAATTTGTCTTTCCTCTAGTATTACTTATCTTTTCCTCAAAAGCTAACATCACTCTAATCATTCTTAATCGGCATAAGTTGCATCTCTAATACTCTCACATCCTTACTAATACCAACATCTCATTCATTAACAACATATCATTTTTGACCTCATCTCAAATGAGCTGCGACAATCACTAGTTATGTCTCAAAAAAATTCTAATACCCGTAATTAATTTTGGAGCTTCCCATTGTAACATTGCATCTACCTTAAATGGGTCTACCACAATGTCGTCACCTGAAATGACATGATAAAGAAAAACTCATCTTCTCATACCATAATCTACACCTTAACAACTTAGCAAAAATTCTCCTCCCTTTCGAAGCTAAAATTCACATCGCAACATTCAACATGCCTATACTGAGTTGTAGAAGCTTCTCTCTAACTATCTTCGTCCTCAACTTGAATACGAAGGTAACTTAACCTCAATTCGACTATACTGAAGACATACTCTCCTACCAATTGATCCATCAAATCATGAATCATTTGAAGTGGATATTTAATCTCAATCACCATTTTAATCAGTTATTGGTAATCCACACACAATTTCGTACTACTTTATTTCTCCTTTACTAATGAAATTAGAGCTCCCAAAATGATACACTTGGTTTTACAAATCTATTTCTATGTACATCACCTAATAGCTTCTTCAATTTTCCTAACTTTGAAGGTGACATCATATATGGTGCCATAGGGACAAGTCTGGTACCAAAAATGAGATCAACAATAACTCCACCTCTCATCCAATATTACCACGTGACAAATAAATCAATTCCAAGTTCTGGAACCATTTTTAAAACAAAGTTCGTTACGTTGGCTTTCTAACACTTCGAACGGGACTCAAATCGGACGTCCAGAACTCAAGTTATGAATTTTACAAGTTTTCAAAAAATGATGTCAGCTTCAGGAAATCGATTACCCTATATATTAATCGATTTCCATTCTTACAGTGGCCAATTTTGAGATTTTCTCTTCAGGAAATCGATTACCTCATATGGTTAATCGATTTCCACCATGTGAAAGTGAAAAATCTACTTCTTTGAGTACAAAATCACTTTTTAACCCATCCAACCAACCCCAAACATCATAGAATACACAATTTGAGATCTTAACTACAACATACCACAACACACATCATTCACCATGATTAATTGCATAAAATTACAATTCCAACAATCACTCTTTTCAAGTACACAAGGAGGAAACTCAACACCGACAACTTCACGATCAACCAACAGTGTTGAAACATTCCAACCACATGAGCTTCATCTTCTAAGAGTTATCCTTCTTACTTGCCAACTATCTTCTAGCACAAGAATCTCTCTCGACTCATCAAAACAATTCATAATCACTTGGTTTAGCTTCAAATATTCAACCAAAGGATAACCTCAAGCTAATCCAACATCTTACTCTAACGAAGAGTAGCTATTATTCCCAAGAAAACACCAGAACTCACACCCAACTAGAACATCATTATCCATAACATCGTCCTCTACTCCCAGAGATGCGAACAACACAAGTAACTAATTGTTACCCCTTAAGAGCACTTCATCTGACTGCTAGACTTAAATCCTGAATTTGTACTTCCTCCGAATTTGGGAAACCACGCGGTCTCACCAACATTTGCACTCATGTAATCAATAGCACATCGATCCAACTCTTCACACCGGAACATCTCGGAGAAGTAAAGCTTCTCCCTCACTTGCTTCAAACCCACTCCGGCAACCAAGTAATTAGAAAAGCAAGCAAGTACTGACAGTGTTTCACACACATCTCACATATATAGGAACAAACAAGGTTAGACAACTTGGCAGGACGGACCGACCTCCTCTGATACCACTATTGTAACACCCTTCTAAAAACCACGCGGAATATAAAATAATTATTTCAGAGTAACATGTTATCATGGATGCTACAATTCATTAAAATAAAATTTACACATGTTTAACACAGCGGAAAATATTCATTACTTTTGGATAATTCAAAACATCAACAATAAAGTCTCGGCATTAGTTCCACAAAATTATTATCTAATTAAAACGTTAAATTAAAATAAGAGTTTAATAATAACTCTAAACAAATAAATGTTTTCTAGTGTTACAAATCAGAGCATGACACTGGACTCGACAAATATAATAGTCTAGCTCTACAAGTTATCCTCACCAAAGCGCCTAAGCTGCTAACTTCAATCTGAAAATTATCAACAGTAAAGGTGAGACTAAATCACAATTATTATACGTTATAAGCTCATAGATAAATAGAATTTCATAAGAAAATCATTCCATCCTATTTAGCATATTCAAATTTATCATTTTATTACCGAACAAATACATAAACCAACAATCTATAATAACATACAACAATCATGTTACAACACATATAATTAATGCAATGAGACACCAACTCTATGCATGTGGTACCAATTGTGAATTAAATTCACTACACCGTTCCATTCAACCCCGGACACGATTATCACCCTCCGTTCCATTCCAACCGGACACGGGTACGCCTCACCGCCCATTCCAACCCGGACACGGTTATGGCATTTTCACTAATTCCACACAATGGGCATTAGCTACTACAACAATGATATGTATGCATGCACATATTTAAAGCATGCATTATCAACATCTAATATGATAACAACTTCTATCATAAACAAGTCCAATCATATACAGCATATACAAGCAATTACATTCACAACTCATAATGCTATCACAACATACACAATTCAGCAACATCATGTATTCATATAATCACACCACAAAGACCATACTGCCACATATGTTCACTGGTATGCACACAATGTATAAAACAACATAATCGGATAAAATCGGGACTTTTAAAAATAAACCGAACTACTGCCATTTTATTCATTTCATAAAATAAAAGTTTTTATTTAAGTCACAACGTCCAAAACCGCGATTAAAACGGACTTACGGTTTAGAAGTTATGATTTTTTTAAAATAAAGTTTTTTTCAAAAAGCTTCAGTGGTAACCGATTACCACCAGGAGGTAACCGGTTATCACGTATCCAGAAGCGTGATTTTTCCTTTCAGTGGCGAGGTAATCAGTTACCACTATAGAGTAACCGGTTACTGTTAAGGGCCAAATTATATTAAATTTCGTACATTTTTATTGGTCCCTTTAATCAAATTTCATTGAATTTCCACACTTTTATTCGCACAATTTATAAATATGCAATTATTCTTGTTTTTATTTTTATTTGAGTAGATATTTCACTTTTTTTGTTAGTTTTGTAAAAAATTAGGAACAAGAGTTACTTGAATGCATGTGTAAGTGGAAGAGCTAAGCAAGCAAGATTAAGGCAACTACAAGGAAAACCAAAGAGAAGGCAAAGAAGCACAAATTAGCTTTGTTCGCGCTGAGTCCACTTGTTGGTGCCACGAACTGTGTTAATTTCAAAAAAAAATCCAAATCAACTCAGTTCGCGTCGCGTCCCTTGTTTGCGCCGCGAACTGTGCGTAGTCAGCCAGCCTGGTTTTATTAATTAGACATGTCTTGTCTTGGAGTCATTAATGGGGTAGCGTGTAGTTAACTTTTCAGCCACTTTTTAAGTCTTTGGAAGTATATGGTTGCATGAAAAAGGTCACATCAATATAATTATTATACTTTTGTTTGGTTAGAAAAAGTTAGAGAGAGGATTTTGGTGGTTATCATTAGTTTTTCTTGGGAAATCTATAGAAGAGAGAGTTTTTGGAGAATTATTTTATCATTCACTTTTTGTGGGAAGAAAGGAAGATTGGAAAAAAAGAACTTTCTCTCTATCTCTTGCTGTCAACAATAGAGATGAAGAACTAAATTCCAACTTTGGCAAGATTGAAGGTAGTAGCTATCCCTAATTTACTATGTATTTTATTTAGCTCTTGTATGTGAACAATTGATTATTGAAATAGATTGATGTTTTTGTCCTATTTTGAATATTTAGATTTGGATTCTTGTTGAGAAAGATTATTCAAATCTTGACCTAAAGTATGCTCTCAAGTAGTGGATAAATTGTAGAAATAGATTTATACATTACTTTTCTTTTGTATCAAACATTAAAGATTGTTAGATTAATAGTTAGATGGAGAAATCGTCTAAGGATTAATATAATAATTATCACAATCCCATTTAGAAATAAATGTCATTGAGAGGATACTAGGATATATTCAATAATCTTGAGATCATATATTTGTTCTAAGGAAACATAGGAAATTGGGATAGTGAACCCCAATCTTGACAAACATTTTTAATTGATAAAAACCACATTTTTATTGTTTTAGTCTTATCTCAAAAGTGAAAGATAATTTTTCCAACACAAACAAACTTTTTTAATTTGTAAACTTAAAGCAATAGTAACTATAGAATGACGATAATATCACTCAATCTCTGTGGATACGATATAAAAATATTTGTCGAAAAAAACTTTTCAACAGTTACCCAAGACAAAATTCAATTTTTCCAGAACGCAATACAGTGGCAATCGGTTACCACCTTGGGGTAACCGGTTACCACGAGACCTGTAGCAAAAATACAGCAGTTTGACAACAATAGTGTTATCCCAATTCATTCCAAATTTGACCCCAATCACATATAACACCAAAGCAGCTCCACAAACATGATTATAATGCATTTCTATCATGGTATAACATCATATAACAACACTATAACATCAATTTGACTCAAATTTACCAAAATCATGCATTAGGGTCAAAAATTCCTAAACCTTAATATCTTAAATCGGGATTCCTAATCTACTCATTCCATTCCTATTATCCCCAAAACATATAAAGCATAATAATCGGAGAAGTCACCCCTTACCTTAGCCAAATTTCTTGAGTTCTTGAACCTTTGAATTCCTCTTCTCTTTTGCTCCTCTTCCTTTGTTCTTCCTCTTCTCTGATTTTCAGGATCGAATAGCAATTGTGATTCATATTCGTTATTTTTCCCAATAATAACCCTTGGGCCCCTAATTCTAAATTCGCATCTTGCCCTTCATTAAACCAATTATTATTTATTAATAATAAAATAATAATAATAATAATAG
This sequence comes from Vicia sativa, assembly GCA_021764765.1. Taxonomy (NCBI): domain Eukaryota; kingdom Viridiplantae; phylum Streptophyta; class Magnoliopsida; order Fabales; family Fabaceae; genus Vicia; species Vicia sativa. Next base: position 224,151,697 of record CM038792.1, read on the forward strand.
TTATAATACTAATAATAATTGACTTATTATTAATATTACTACTAATTGTCTTATATTCTCTACATCCCCATTCACTACAATTTTAGTCTTACACCCCTCCAACACTCATCATCTATACTTCTAAGCTATCTAGTCATCAACAACACGTCACAACAATAACAATTCATAAAAATACACTGAACCACCTATTTATTTTAAATAAATAAATTCTAATTTAAATCGGGGTGTTACAAAATTCGTCCAGCAAGAGGTGCATATGATGATTTCGTGTGGTATAAGAATCCCAAAAATTGTTATTCTGTTTGTGCGGGAAGCAAAAGTTACATTGAAAGTAGAAATTATGAGGGTTACTATCCGAGGTTAGGTTATTGGCCATGAAGGCAGTTTGGAAGACAAAAGTCCCATAAAAAAATCCAGGTGTTCGGATGGAGATGAATAAAAAATCTAATAGAGACGAAGGATCAGCTAGTAAAAAGAGGGATCATAATCAATGATACTTAAAAGCTTTGCATTTTCTACGGAGTTTAGTATGAGACTATGGAACACCTGTTGGTGCAATGTGTATTTGGAAGGAGGGTGTGAAACAAGATAACAAATTGGATGGGTGTGGTTCTGAAAAATACTATGGGGGTGGTGGATCATTTAATGGAGTTTAATAGGGTGTTAAGAAGACTGGTGGATAAGAGTAAGCGTTTGGTAATTTGGTTGTCTTTTGTTTGGGCAATTTGGAGGTTGAGGAATGATTTTTTGTTTAATACTACTGATTTTCATTTAGATGAGGTTGTTCAAAAGGAAAAAATGGTGGCTTGGTTTTGGAATGTGATTGGTAAACTGGAGAAGATAAATTGTAATTATACTTTGTGGTACCATTGACCCTTGGATTTCCTTAATAGCTAATGGTGCAATTATGGGCTAGTACTCTTTGTACTGTGCTTTTAATGAAATTCCATTGCCTATAAAAAAACCTTAAAAATAAATATTTGTTACCTATGTCCTTTAATTTCTTAAGGACCCTTTCCAAACACTTCTTGAAAACCTTTTGTAGCATGTTTCAATCTGCAATAACTATTTTTCCTATGTTTTAATGTTGTTTGTTTAAAGAGATAAAACACATGCTCTTTTTTTTTTTGTTTTGTTTTGATGAGAGAGAAAGATATGTAACTAGTGAGAAAATTTCATGAATTTTTAACATGGTTTGATTTTCTTGATAAAAATCCATTAATGAACTTGCTATTTGAGAGAAACTAAAAGTGTCATTGTGTTTTGTTGAGAGAAAATGTGTTGTTGGTATTTAGAGAAAAAATAAACTTAATTACTCCCAAGCTAATAGAAAACCAAAGCATAAAATTCACTTATACATTTTTGTTTCCTTTGACATATGATGTTGTTAGTTGGTTTACTCCATTATTTCTTGAACAAACCTAGCAACCATTTTTTTATAACTTTCTCATGGGAAAACATTTTTTATGTTTGGCACTCACAAGTATAATGATCCTCGAAAATCTTGTGAACTATACATGTTTTGTAATTGTGTCTTGGGATATAAATAATACATACACTATCTGAGTGTATTTTCCTAGTAGATGTTTCGTATGATGTCAAAACTAAGATAATTTTAACATTTTTGTATATTGGACAGTATCTCTAAGTCTTCATGTGCATCTTTGCATTAGGGTACTTAGAATGCATTTTGAAAAGATTTGCATGCATCAAAAATAAGAATTTTTCTGAAAAACAAGTGTATGTGTCAACACATACATGCTATGAGTCGACATATGTGCTTGTGTTTTAAAGCATGTATCCTCTATTTCTATGTGTTAACACATACAACCTTTCAGCTCGACACATAGTAGATAAACTTCAAATATGTGTTGACACATACGATGAATGATTCAACACATGCTTCCCAGTTTTAAAACTTGGAGCTTCTATTTCTATGTGTTGACACATGACCTTGAATAGGTTGACACATGCATCAACATGATTGTCACATGACTTATATGTGTCGACACATGCTTTGAATTTCTTGAAAAGTTACATTCTTTTCAAATCTTCATTGTTTTCTTTTTGCCTCCAACTTCCACACATATAAATACTTCATACATGCATCATTTGAAACTTTATGAAACCATAAACATACAAATATTTCTCATCATCTTCAACCTCACATCTATGCATACACACAAACAAAGTACACATACTCATGTTTGTTTAGGTGTCATCTAGATTCGTGTTGATAATGATTAATTTAGGTTTGTGTACCTGTAAATTGGGTATAGAATCTTTAGGGTTTCATTGGGAAAAATATTAGGGTTTATCCTCCAAGGTCAAGGTATTAATTTGTGAGTTTACACAAGATTTCACAAATATTAGATTCTTCCAAGTGAAAGCTTTGGTTTACTCGAAGGAGTATCACGAGACGGAGAATCGTTTGGAAATCTTGGGACACAATAATACGCAATTGCATTCAGTGAGAGAAAGCTTTGAATAACGAGGGTTATTATGCATGAGTAGCGTGAGACGAAGGATTAATTGGTGTTATCAGGATACTTTATCGAGCTCAAGATCAAGGGAAGATAAATGGTTATAATCAACATCAAGAATTGGGTTTGTCGGGTTTTATTGCTGCATTTCTCTTGTAAATGACTTTTTGCAAAGTAAGATAGACATCTCAATTTTTTTTGGAATTGGGGGTAAATGTAGCCATTACAAGGAAGATTGATGAACTACCTAAACAAATATTTGTGTCCTCTATGTAAAAACAAGATTGGTTCTGCACTTGGCCTTAAGTTTTGATGATAACTTTAAATGGTATCTTAGAGAACAATTGTGTACTCTAATGGTTTATGGCTAGTGTGTAGATTTTTCTAAATAGGCTCTGACTCTGGTAAAAAACGTATGACGTCATCAGGTTCAGAACTCAACACTCTACAAGAATACCTTTAGCATGTTACAAAGTTAAGTAAATATTTTGGAATGCTTCTTATGCAACAGCTCTAAGGAACATTAGTACAAGTGCTTCTGATCGTGTCTTTGCAGGGTAGCTTTGAAGGCCTTCTAAAGCCTTGTTTATGTAGTCCAAAATTTTAAAGATGCAGAAGATAAGCTTCTTCTAAACAAGATTTGAAGATCTAAAGGCATTACTTCTAAAGACCAAGTGCGAAAGACTCTGAAGATAAGAATATAATGAACAAGTCCTGAAGACTCCAAAGATTTGGGGTAGAAGATTAAAGTTATGATCCTTCCACAACATGCTTCATCAACATACATTAGAAGCCTCTAAAGAAATATAAGATATAGATCAAGACTTTCTTGCGTGAGATGGTGAGTATAAAAGTACAAAGTACACCGTGACCTCTACTCTTCTAAGGAAAGTCCTTTTGTACTATATTTTCTACCATTCCCACCATGACAGTTGGGGACAAAACAACCGGTTTCATGTTTCTTATTCTACCCTCCAACGAATATCTTTTTCAGCTATAAAAGGAGGACTTGGAAGAATTGGATCTTAACACTTACTATTCTACAAAACTACGCTAAAGCGCTGCATAAACGCTTTTATGATATTATTTGAATAGTTTTGTATTTAGCAATGAGCTTTTGTTCATATCTTGGTATCAACAATTTTATGTTTCTGTACTTAAACATTGTGTAATCTGATTATTAGAAGTATCTTTGTATACACATCTTTGTAAAGTAACATTGTTGAATGATTCCTTCAGAGACTAGGTGTAGTCAGGATTCTCAAGAAGACTTTGGTTGTAGTCATCATGGATTTTCAATAAGGATCGACAAACTTGTTGTGGTTGTCAACAAGGTTGATCATACTTATTGTGGTTGTCTGTAACCGGTTGATTATAGTGGATTAAGTCCTTGTAGATAAGGCAAATCACCTTGTGAGGTGAACTGGAGTAACTTAGTTAATAGTAAACCAGGATAAAACTAATTGTGTTCAATTATTTTTATTCACTTGTTAGCATTGGGTTTCCACCAATGGTGTGATCCTAAAATGGCCATACATGTATGAATATACTACTTCTAGTATGCAAGAGGATCTCACTAGCAAAGTCGAAATGAAAGACTTTTTGTACTGCTTCCCTACTAAGCAACCTTCACAGATTTTGTTAGGAATCAGAAGACTTGGTATACTTGTTACTATATCTTGAGTGACCAGTTGATTGAGTGACTAAAGATTAGATGGACAAACTTTAAATTCCGCAACCAACTATTCTTGTAGTGGAAAACTATTTTCAGGAATTGTACCTCAGTATAACTGATCATGGTCTTAAATGTCCTATTCTTAGACATAGGAGATTTTAAGATCAAATTATTTTAATTTTCAAACAATTCCAATGTTTCATATTTCATAACCACTAAGAAAACTTTTTTGACTATTTGCCCAACAATTAGCAAATTGTACTTCATTTCAAGTACATAAAGTACATATTTAATCATAGCTTTTCTTCGTTACTCCTTTGAATAACTATGTCTCCAACACATTCTTCTTGCAATGAGTTATTATTAGTAAGTTTGACCTTTCTCTTCTTCGACTCGTCGAAATATGCTAACCTCGCTCTTTGACCAGTCATGTGATACGAGCACCCTGTGTTGAGGAACCAAATATTGGAGTCGACATGCTCATATCTAACTGCAACCATGAACACTAAATCTTTATAATCATCTGAATCTTGTTGAGCAAAGTGTTCTCCTTCTTCCTTTCCTTTTTCCTCTCCCTTGTTTTTCTTTTACCAACAATTATTAGCCAAGTGACCCCACTTTTCACAATTATAGCATTGCACACTTTTTTCTCTTCTTTATATTTCTTATAGGAGTTTCCTTCTCCTCTTTTTGAGGATTCAGAAGCCCTATCATCGACCTTATGCTTTTGAGGGTTCAACCAATAATTTTTTCTAATAGTCTTGTCTCATTTACCTTTGATTTTTTTAGAACCACCATTATTCTTCCATGTCTAAACCTATAGAGCTTGTATTGAATCTTGAACCTCTTTCCTCTCGACAATTTGTAACTCATGCGCCTTCAACGAACCAACTAAAACTTCTAGTTTCACAGTCTCAAGATTATTGGATTCTTGAATGGCTAGGATAACTTGATGAAAGTTATAGGTCAATGTACACATTACCTTCTCAAGTATGATATTATCAGTAAGGGTTTCCCCACTACTTTTCATGAGATGAACACAATTCTTCACCTCCGCCATATAGTTTGCAATCTTTTCTTCCTCTCCCATCTGCAATAATTCATATTGTCTTCGCAACATCTTCAATTTTATTAATTTAACCTTGTCATCTCCTTTGTAATACTTGATACAAATATCCTATGCATTCTTTATCGATTCAGCATGAGAAATCCGATCAAAGTTCTTCGCATCTACTATCGACTGGATCCAATTCATGATAACACTGAAACACATTGCGTTTTTGACTCAGATTACACATGATTAACTATAGTTTTATTATCTTTTTCAGTTTTATGTTTTCTTTTTCCTTCCTTTTTAGATACCTAGCTATTTCGGAGCCTTCTTGTGCAAAACAGAGCAAATCGACCAAGAAATCAACTTTCCAAGCCATTTCTACACGTGGCGGTCAGCATGGCGGCCGCCACAGAGGATGTTGTGACGTGTCAAGGACTCAACCTCCCTCAACTGCCATTTGGCCACGTTTTTCCATATTTATTCATGTGGCGGGCCCCACCTTTGCTTTGATTTTCCCGCCCAAAAGGGAGTTGAAGGGCATTTCCGTAATTTGTTCAGTTTCTGTTTTTTCTATAAATAAGAGTTTTCAATTTAGTTTATTTTCATCCAAGCTTAGTTACAAAATTAAGCCATATACTGTCAGTCTTGTAAAGCGATAAACTCCTCACATCGAAGGGTTATTTCACTAGTGATCGAGTCTGTAATGAAGTTTGGAGCACTTTGGTAGAAGTTAATCCTATCGCCATTTACATTTCCGCATTTACTTCCAGTTGTTTCAGAATTAAAGTCTCTGTTTGGAGCAAGTTTCTATTTATAAAATTCCGCATTTACTTTATTTATTTCAATCGCAATCGCTTTTATTTTACATTACTTTATTGCACATGTCTTACTTTATTTACTTCCTTGTCTTTATCTACTTGTCTACTTTCCACAACGCTTTATTTTCTTTTCAAAGTTTTTAACATGTCCAAATTGGTCATGCTTAATTTATTTTCCATGTCTGACTAATTTCTAAAAACAATAATGTAAAGATCGTTGTTAGGATAAGATTCCACGTTGCGTATGTATAAACACTTTAAGGGCTGTTTTAATTTTAATACAAGTTTTCTGAACTTAAATTTTGATTGGGTAAGATCGAAAGTCGTCCAACCCTGAAGATAAACTTGGTTACTTTCAACCGATCAAAGAAGATCGAAAGTGCATTGTTCGGTTGATTGAGAATTTTTACTCTTTAGAAAATTGATTTTAAAACTGTTTTTGGATGCGCTTATAGGTTTAAAATTTGGTTCTCAAGCGAAAGCCACGAACCTCTTTAGTTAAATTTTCTAAGTTAAAAACACTTTTCAACTGAGTCAAGAAGTCACATTTCTTAAAAATAGGTTTACTACTTTAACACAATACGCGCCTTTTTATAAGTGACAATAAAAGGGATTGATTAAAGATTAAACTCGGTTCTAATTATGCAAAAGCGACAGTTCTCACTAAATTGATTCTTTCAAAGTAGAAAATTTTGCCCTGTAAGTATGTTATCCAGAAGCAGTTAGGAATGGTATTATCATTGTGAATTACATTCGAGCCTGTCTTTTAATTTTTATTTATTTATAATCATTTATTTTCTCTGCACACTCCTAAACAAATCTGAATATTGATCTGCCTTAGATAAACACCGTGACAATAGACTACAATAGATTGACACTTGGTCTCTATGGATTTGACATCCTTTTTTATTACTCTGACGCAATTCGTACACTTGCGAAACAACGCATCAATATACAACCATACAATCTTTCTTCTTCGCATCCTTGTGAATGACTCACCGACATCGGTTGCATTGTCAACAAGCTCAAGTACACCATTGTTGACCACTTCTAAGATTTCATGGAAACCGAACAAGGATTACATTTATTTTCTCCACCCGATCCAATTTTTCCGTCAAGAATTGGCATTGAATTCGTAATGTTATTGGTGTCATTCATCTCTACAGGAGCTGCAATTCACAATTTTTGAAAACACGACCACCAACATGAAATTCTTAGAAACACGATCAAGAAACGAGCTAGAAACTCTATATATCAATTTGCAAGTGTGTGAGACAATTTTAATGAATAGAGAAAGAGATATAAAATAAAGAATATTATTCAAATAGTAACTCACTTCCGAGCCAAATAATTAATTTGTAGACTTCACTTTTTAATTAGTGGGTCATACATGCATATTGAATATTGGGTTTGGATTATACCTCAACAAATATTATTCAAATAGTTTGAAAATCATTTTTTAATGAGGGGTTCAAACATATCGAAGTATATTTTCATTCTAGCTATGAGAATTATGAAAATCATGTTATAATGAACCCTCACATCAATATTTAGTTTCTAATTAGCAAATTGATATTCTTTGACAAATTGCAACAACTTGAAACGAAGAGAGTACATGAACCGAAAAATAATGTCAAATTCCAATGTCAAATTATAGTGTTAAATTGTAGTTATTGTTTTTTTTGTGTAAGCAAGATATATTAATGAGAGAACTAAGAGTTCTCCAACCTGAATACACAAAGAAACAGGTATTATAAAACTCCACAAAAAAAGGAGAAATTATCAACCAATTACATCTTTGATAGGAAAGGAAAAAGATCTTTGCTAAAATCATAAAAATAATAATTGGGATGGATAATCTCTCCTATGTATGACCACTTCCAAATCAAAATCTTTATACCCCAAATCGTATTATCCACATTCCACCTATTCTCCCAAAAGCAAATTCCATTCCTCCCAAGTCAAATAGACCAAATAATGGCTAACCAAACGATTCCCAATTTGCTATCTCTCACTTTTTCTCTTTACAAAAAGAATACCAATCCCAAAAATTTGAAAGGTTATCCTCACCACTAACAACCGGTTTGTCAATCCAATGCGCTATTTCTTCCAAAATTCTCTTAATCACACTACATTTATGGAAAATATGATCTAAAGATTCCGAATCCATGCCGTAAAAAGAACAACATAAAGCATCATCATGGAAATTAATTCCTCTAAACTTTAAAAGGTCCTTTGTTGGAAGCATGTTCACAAAATACCGCCAAACAAAAGCCTTTGTCTTGAAAGGTACATCCATATTCCACACCTTGCACAAAGCCTACGAGGGCCTAACGACACTCTAAAGCAGTCATAAAAAGAATAACAACAAGAGACCGAGAACATACCACTAGAGTCCACTTTCCAAACTACCCTATCATGAATATCCGGTCTCAAGTAACCCTCTCTCAACATGAATTTAAGGTTAAAAAAAGCAATCTGATCTGATATTGAAAGCGAATTAAAATTAACACCAAAATCACCCTAAATCCAATTGCTCTCTGTTCGCGTTAAAAAGTGACGCGCTAGGGAATCGAATCTGAATTCGGATTCTCTGTCTCGAAACGATTTACTCTTTTGATTTATTTATAAAGATGCCGCGAGCATGAAGCTTTATTATTTTCAACACAAGAAAAGATGATTTAATGATTATGAAAAAGAGGAAAGCTGTTAATACCCTCAATTGATTTTGATATGCATAACGACTAGCGTGAACTAGACGCAACGCATTGGGGAGATTCCGAGTAAGGGGGTTTGTTATATAAAGGGAATAGATGGAGCACCCTAAATATATATAGTTATCTATAGCTTTATGTATGAATATGTTTGATATGTTTGTGTGTTTTAAATTGTTATTTCTATGATTGAGAAAGTTTCTCCTTTGGGTTTTTAAGAAAGATAGATTATGTGGGATCCTAGTGTTTGTTATTATTGTGCTTGCAAAGATCTTTGGATCTTCTGCATACATATCCCTTAGTGGGAATTAGAGCATTTGTAGCTCGGATCTAAAGGGATCTATGGTTTGTTTGGTTTGAGGAAGAAAGAAGTTTGCTCGACAAGGATGAGACCTTGTGCCTACGTATTCTTAAAAGGATGTTGAGAAAGTCAGAGCAATCGTAGTTCCCACTTATGCTAGTGGAAGCAACATGATGTTATTAAGAGACAGACAAATGTCATCTTAATGAAAAATGTATCTAATCTATTGCATCACATACATTTTTAAAAGTTTGATTGAAATCTTTCATCGTAAGTTATAGGTGTTTTGCTTGAGTGGACAAGCGTTACCACTTACATGTTTAAGAAAGATGTTTAAAAAAACGATTGAATCTTTTAATTGTAAGCATTGGGTGTTTTGCTTGAGTGTACAAGCGTTACCACTTACGATTAAGAGATGTTTTTGTTTGAAAAGAGTTTGAAAAGTTTTTGATTGTATGTGATGTGATAGATGAGATACTTCTTCCATAGAGATGATAAACGTCTAAATCTCAAGGAGAAATTGATTGGATTAGAGGGATGCTTTTAAGAAGCCCATGGGTCCTTGTATTGTAAGCCCAAGAGGAGGCATTCCGAGGGTCATCGAGGGTCCTTGTATGAAGCTCAAGAGGAAGCTATAAGGTATGGCTGGCTTTAGCTTTAAAAGGGATTTCACCGGGAAACCATCCTTTTGGAGTTAAGAGCAATTTCACAGGGAAATTATACTCTCTGTGTTCTATCCTAGCGCGGGTGATTCTTTGTATTGGAAGCCCAATAGGAGGCTGTTAAGAGATTTCCTGGTCTCTTTCTTTGTATGATGCCCAAGAGAAGGCTAAACTCAATGAAGAGTTCTTTTGAACGAAGCCCAAGAGGAGGCTAAACTCAACGAGGAGTTCTTTTGAACGAAGCCCAAGAGGAGGCTGACTCAGTAGGGGAGTGTTGTCTTATATGAAGCCTAAGCGGAGGCTAAACTCAGATGAATGAGTTTTCTTATATGAAGCCTAAGAGGAGGCTGAACTTAGATGAAATGAGTTACCTTGTATAAAGCCCAAGAGGAGGCTAACTCTGCAGGGATGAGTTATCTTGTATAAAGCCCAAGAGGAGGCTAATACTGTGGGGAGCCTATTGGTTAGACTAGTTGTTATGTTATAACTAGACATTTGTATAAACAAGTGTGTGTGTGTGATATGTATTCATAGGAGTTTATGAAGGAAATATAAACAATGCATGATGTTTATTTACAAGAGTTTATGAAGGAAATATAAACAAGTGTCTGTAAAACGAACGTTTAAAACGAGCGCAACTTGATTATTTACAAGTTTGAATGTGTACAAAGAAGTAAATATGTACACGAACGAGTATTTATATACAGGAGGATGTGGATGTACATAGGAGGGTTGGGACTTACACCATAAGGTTGGCCCATTGGTTTAAAAGCAGTTTCACCGGGAATAATACTCCTTTCAATACCAATGGTATTCAGTGTATACACAAGCGAAGTGAAAACAAACGATCGAAGTTTGTCTGTACTTGAGTATTTAAAAAGTATTTGTATTATGTACAGGAAAAAATTTGTATGTACATGAAAAAGAACTTGATATGTACAAAGAAATAATTATGTACATAAAAGAATGTTGGGACTTACACCGTGAGGGAGGCCCATGATCGGTTAAGAAATTTGAGAGAAAACGAATTCGGTTTTATCGTTTAATCGGATCGATCATGGTAAAAGATGTAAGTTTGATGAAAAGTTTTGAAGAATTTTATTTGAAAGTGTTTTTGAAATGTGAAGTTCATTTATAAGAAGTTTTGAAATGAATCGGGCTTCGAAAGTATGAAAAAAATCACCTTTAAAGGTGTTTTGAAAAGTACTAAGAAGTACCGTTTCGGCTCGATCAACATATAATCGGATGAAAGTTTTTTCTGAAAATTTTTGCACTATCATAAAATAGATACATTAATTGACAAGTGTACAAAAAATCACCTCAAAATGAGGAGTTTTGATTGGGTTTTGAAAAAGTCAAAGTTTGTAAAAAAAACATGAATGAAAAATTAAAAACTTTGGCAAAAAGGTCCCAAGGCTACTCGAACCCAGGACCTATAGGCAAGACATGGCATGAGAGTCTTAAGAGTGAGCTGGCAACCGCTGGGGCGGCAATACATCCGTGTATTGTGATTAAACCAACTAAATATATTTTAAACTGGATATTTGAATTCAAAAAACGCGCGCAGCTTTGTTCTTCATCTCCAATCCTTCAATCAATCCTCAAATCTTCGTTTCTTGATGAAATTAAAAGATGTAAACACGAAAGTTGATCGTTTTGAGCCCAGGAACATGATGGCATCACTTAATTTCATTTATTTTGAGCCTAACATGATTGAATTTCTGAAGAACACGAAGAACCCTAAAACTGAAAAATCTAATTGAAATCGTATATGGTGGATGATTTTATCAATTGATTGAGGGTTAATGATCGTGGATGGTGCAGAAACAAAACGGCCAAGAGTTTTTTTGATTTGAATCAAAGAATCATGGAGTTCGAAGTTGGTGTTCTTACCTGTTCAAGCTGAGATCAAAAATGGTGTTGGAGTGTTTCCAGTTGTTGTTTTATGATCCCTATAGCACCAACGGCTCCTGTGGAAGGTGTGAGGATAGTCTGCACTTCATGAACTTGCCCGAATTGATCTGACCAAGTCGACCTGCATACAACTCAAAGTGAAACTGGAAATCGATGTTAAAGCTGTTACAGATGGATGTTAATGGTCTGCATCATGTCTATGATGTATGTTGATGATGTTTGGATGATCAAAACTCAAATTGCTCAAGCCAAAGTCCAAATTCGAATGATAAGGCAGTTTTAGCAAGCTTATGGACATGAAATGTAAAAACTGATTTTCAGCTTGGTTTGTGTTGATTTTATGTTTCAAACAAGTTTCATATTGATATTAGAACATGTTAGACACCAAATTACTCAAAGTTTTTCACAAGTTTTCAAAAATGCAAGTTTTCTCAAATATCACTATGTTTTCTTGAATTTTAAGAAAGAAGAGAGAAAGCATGTTCTTGCATGGCTTTGGTGTGGTTTGAAATTTCAAATAAGACCTCTATTTATAGGCCTCAAGTTCTGAAAAAATAAGTGAGAAAGTTTGGCTTTGGTAGTTTCAACTTGCCTTAGAGGGCAAGGAAGTCTTTTTTGCATTAAATGCAAAAGGAAGCTTCCTTTTAACCATGGTTAATCCTCAACTTTGATCCTATCCATCATAATTACATCCAACTGATTTTTATCAGTTCTAGCTTATCTTTGATAGGTGGCATGTGTTCTAGAAGAAGAAAATGCAAAATGACTTATAAATTTGAAGTTTTGTACTTGAAAATTATGGATTTTGGAGCTCTAAGTTTCAAAATCAAAAGTATGGCTAGACTCCATGGATTTGAGATTTCTTGGACATTTTGGAAAGCTTGTTTCAAGGGCTACAACTTTCATGTTTTGAGTTTTTTCCAATTCAAAGTGGAACTATGTGAAACAATGCCATGAAGTTTGGAAAAAATGTGAAATTTTAACACTTGAAAAATTTTCTAAGTGTTAGAAATTTTGACTTTTTGTTGACTTTTCCAAATTTCTTGATTTTTTATGATCATGATGGATCATTTGAAGTATTTTGATGATTGAAAAAGTTTTGTCTTGAAAAAGTTGACCAAAAGTCAAAGTTTGACTTTTCAGTGCAGATGAAATTTTATCAGATGTTTCAGAAATTGGCTGATGAAGTCTGTGAACTTCTGTGATGTTTTGAATCCAGAAATTAGGTCAACATGTTGTATATAAGATGGGAAGATCAATCTCTACTCAAAAAAGTCATTCATTGATCAGAAAATCAGAGATTGCTCATGCTCGATGAAAACCCTAATTGGTCGATCCTTGATAGATCAAGAGAAAAATTTTGATATCTGAAGATCAGAGGTTGATGATTTGATCAAGATAGATCAAATGAAGTGATTAAGACTTAAACCCTAATTGCTTGCCTCTTGAATCAAATGAAAATTTGATGAAACCCTAATTTTGACCTGTGAAATCCACACCCGATTAATTATGTTCTGAACTGTTAATGGTGCAATGATGCAGATGTAAGGTGGTATATTAGGTCAAAAATTGGGGTATGACACTCTCCCTCCAACCTCCCATTCCCTCCAACAAAAATCTTTTCAATAAAGAATGAACATACAAATCCGAAAAAACTTCCTTCAAACAAAATTCCCCCAACCATGCCGCTTCCCAAAAAGGAACATGGAAATCATTACCTACTTCTCTTTTACACAAATATAAAAAAGAATCAATAGAGGAAATCTTGCCCATAGTGATTATGTCCTTCCACCATGAAGAGGAAGACATAGCCTCCAAAAAAGACCCATCTCTTCTATGAATCTTGGTTATAATATCACTGTACCGGGCCTTAAAATTGCCAATCCAATAACTATCACCTCCATATAGGATCCTCCATCTCCATGTTTTAAGAAGTGCCACGTTAAAGTTCAGAAGGAATTTCACACCCAAACCCCCTACCTCGATCGGGTAACACACGTTCCTCCAACTCACTCAATGAATCTTCCTCCTCCCTTCCACTTTGCCCAATAATAAATTACCTTGAATTCTAATAAACTAATTGGCCACCTTCGAAGCCATCTTATAAAAAGACATAGTGAAAATGTAAATGGAACAAAGTATAGATTTCAAAAGAGTGATTCTCCCACCCAAACTAAGGAACCTACTTCTCCACCCGGAAAACCGCCTTTTCATCTTAAGAATAAGAGGAACCCACATTGAGTAATTTCTAGGATTAGAACCAATAGGGATGCCAAGGAAAGTGAAATCACTAGATTCCACATTACAAGAACGCACAAAAGAAATTGCTTCCACGAAATTAGAGTTAAGATTAAGACCAATCAACTTACTTTTATGGTAATTAATACATAGACCCGACACAAGCTAAAAAACTCTCAACACTGCCTTTATATCCCAAACATGCCTCCAAGATGCCTTAGCTACTATAATAATATCATCCGCAAATTGGAGAATATCAATTATGCACCGACCATTGATTCCAAAACCGCAAAACTCACCCAAATCCCTTGATCTCTTAACTAGCCTTGTCAACCCTTCTGCTACCATGGCAAAAAAAAAGGTGAAAGTGGATCACCTTGTCTTAAACCTTTTTCAACCTTAAACTCCTTAGTTGGACTACCATTAACAAGATCTGACATGTTGCTATAGAAAACCAATAACTCCATCCAAGATCTCCACTTCTCTCCGAAACTCATCTCAACCATTAAGAATCTAAGAAACCTCCAATCAACCTTATCATATGCCTTTTCGAAACCCACCTTAAATAAGAGACAATTCGTTTTCCCTTCTTTGAGAAATTCACCACCTTGTTAGCTACTAAAACACCATCAAGAAGTTTTCTCCCAGGAACGAACGTGTTTTGGTTAGGGGAAATAATAAAGTGAAGTAGTCTTTTAAGTCTCCCAGCCAAAACCTTAGAAATGATTTTGTACATGCATCCAACCAAACAAATGGGGCGATAATAGTCAAGAGCAATCGGATTCGAAGATTTTAGTATAAGAGTAAGGAACGAAGAAGTCACCGCCTTACAAAGGACCGTGCCGAAGTGAAAGCACTCAAAAAGCCGAATGAAATCCCCCTTGATGAAAGACCAACAATTTTTGATGAAAAGGAACGTGTATCCATCCGGTCCCGGGCTCTTGGAACTACCACAATCCCAAATGGCTTCTCTAATTTCCTCTTCAAGAAAAGGACGTTCAAGATCCAAATTATCCTCCGAACAAATGCTACTGAAATCCATGCCTTCTAAATACAATCTATCCCTCTTCACATCTTTGAATTTATCCGAATAATGATCCCACACTCCCTTCTTCACTTCCTCGACCGACTCAAGTAAATTATCCCCCACTTTTAAAGGTCCAATACGATTATAAATACGCTTATCTTTCATTACTCTATGAAAATAACTATTATTTAATCTCCTTCGTTAAGCCATCTTACCTTCGATTTTTGAGCAAGCATGTTCTCCTTAATTCTCAAATTCAACCAAAACCTCATATTAGCTTCTCTATTATTATTCACAATCTCATCTATATCCTCCCCCAACAACCTCTTCTAAGCGGTCATCCCCTTCATTTATAGTTCTCACATTGTCTTTCACCCCTAAATTAATTCTACCAAATACCTTCGAATTCCACTTTCTCAACTTCTCCTTTAAAAGCCTAAGTTTCTCTTTGAACACAAAATCACCCCTTCCCTCCACTTTAATCTCTTTCCATTCCTTCTCCACAAAAGGGATAAACGAACTAATAGAAAACCATTCATTGTTGAATTTGAAGGGTTTAGGACCCCAATTAACATTATCCATCACTAGACATACGGGGTAATGGTCTGAAATGTCTCTATCTCCAATCAATTGCCCAATGACATTCCCATCTATTCTCTATGGTTCCCGACACGAGAAATCGTTCAATGCGACTCATAGATTTCCCATCCCCGCTATACCACGAGAACTTCTTCCCCTTCGAAGGAATATCTACCAAAGCACTTTCCGCTATAAAATCCGCAAAAAGTTGAATTTCCCCATTATTGGCGTTCAAAGCTCTACCCTTTCTCTCTCTTCTATGCTTTATGGAATTGAAATCTCCGCCTATCATCCATTCTCCATCTTTATTTCCCTCCTTTAACTCCAATAACTTCTTCCATAACTCTCTCTTTTGTGTAAAATTACAAGAAGAATATACGTTAATAACATAGTACACATGATCCTTCCATAAAAGTTTTAAACCCAAGTACCCATCTCCCTTAAAAATATGAATCACCTCTACTGACTCTTCTTTCCATAAAATGATTAAGCCTCCGGATAAACCACAAGAATTCAAAAAAGAAAACCCTATATTTGTATTCCTCCACATACTTCTAATTATCTCCTCCTTAACATTCGATAACTTGGACACTTGAATCATGAAAAGGTCCGCTCTCCCCTTAATAATCAAGCTTAATTTTCTCCTTTTCAAAGAGTTCCCCCTTGCATTCATAGAACCAATTATCATTTCAAACTCTTGATAACCTCCTTCGACTTCAACTTTCTCGTCACATCCACTTTTCCATTTCTGTTATCTTCGAAATAAGGTTTTTGTTGGAATTCTCCCCATCTACCCCCAATTTATCGATGCCCTCCCATAATTTACCTCCGTTATAACTCTCCAAGAATCTCCACTATTTACTATTGTTTGTTCTGATCACTTCCTCATCGTCATATCCCTCATCGACCACTCTCTTCCACTTTTCCACCCTCCCTACCGAATGTGAATCTCCTCCACCCGGCACCATAATTGATTCGTCTGTCGCCCCTAATCCCGGATCAGATTGCATACCGCCTGTACCTCCAAACAAATCTTTAAACTTCCATCTATTTTTGTTAACTGATTTACTTGTTTTTATCCTAGACTTAATGTGGTTGAAAACGCCTCCAACATCCATAACTGACTTGAATTTTGGATATTTACGCCTTTCCGAAACCGAATCCGCCTTAGAGCCAACAATATGCATATTCGAAAACTCCTTCGGTATTCCCAGGTCGTTTAACAAATTACCCTATGCTTCCTCTTTATATCTGAGTATAGCTCTGTCAAAACAATTCGGTATAGCTAGCACAATCCTGCTAATACTCGACCCAGAAAGGTTCTCAACCGATTCTAGAACTGCAACAGACGCGGAAGAAACGACAAGTTCGTCATCTGAATTCTTAGGCGAGGAAACCAAATCAGTAATTCCCAACGTCCTACCTCTAACCGCTTTATCAATATCGGATGATTCTAACGACCACGCTTCTTCCGAATTAATCGATTTAGAAGAAATATCATTAGTAATTTGAGTGTCAAATTTACCTCTCCTCGAGCAGCTTCTGCAATCCAATTCTTCAACAAGAACGAGATCAAATTTAGATCCATCAATCTCCAACGAAAGAGAATTCTGAAGAACAAAATCATTAGAACAAGGACATAAATCCTGGCCGAGTCAAAATTTAAACCCTACGCTGTAATACCATCCACGAACAAGAATTTTCCCAAGCAATTTCCAAGCTTCTCGAAGAGCACACCTCTCCACACGAAACAAGGAATTCCAAAAACTCTAATATTGATTACTCTATCCATTGCCACATCGTTGATGCACCAATCTCTCACTTCCGAAAACTAAATGCTCCAAAGCTCCTTTTCATCTTCCACAAAGCTTTGCAGTACCCCATAAACTGTCTCTTCAAGCAGCACCATAGTTTGACTCAGGCAGAAGGATCTAATGGAGAAGAAACCCTCTCTATCAACATCCCAACTTTTTCCTTGCCAAACCTATTTTTGCCTTCGTCCGACGAATTACACGCAAAACTGACTTTCAGCACCAACGACACTGAAGACTTGTTTAATAAGGCCTCCGCATAAGATGAAGAACCCCTCCTGCTGAGACTTCCTTTACCCCAAACATGAAACGCCTCCCTGTTTCCCTGAGCCTAAGTGGAAAGATGATTCCCCATGACCTCTTGACACCCTATCCATGGCAGCTCTGCTCCTCCTTTTGAATCTCGGAAGATTCGTGTGAATCTTCTTCCCGTCCACCATTATATTATCCAGTTTAACTGCTAAAAGTTTCGGATCTTCGACATTTTTGAACTCCGCGAAGCCAAATTTCCTCCCCGAGTTATTTCTCCTCGGAGCCACCTCTATCTCAACAATGTTGCCGAACGGAGCAAATAATTCGTGGAACTCCTTAGCAGAAACTCTATCCATAAACGCAGAGAAGTAAACCGAAACCACTTCTACATCACCGATTTCTTTCGCCCTAACCATAGTCGGAAACGTCTCCCATTTTGAGTTCCAGTTTCGAAACACCCTTCTTCTGCTGACACTCCAACCGCCGTCCTCATTAACACCACCGGACTGTATTCTAACCACCTTCAATCCAGAACCCCTTCTGGAGAGAAGGGAGAGCTCCGCAGATGAGAGAAAGACCAGAGAGTAAATTGATTGTTGATATTGTAGTTATTGTAACATGAGAAATATTATTAATTTGTCATTATATTTTTTATATATCTTAAAATAAGTGAGCCAAATCAAAAATTGATTTGTTTTCCTTAACGTATAATTATTAGTTGTAGACTTTGTAACTATTACTTTTACAGAGAAATGTTGAAGCAAAAGGTATAATGCTACAATGACTAGACCTCAACAAATTTAATAACACAATTGTATTAATTCTCCTAATGTGATAAAGAAAATAAGTATTATTCATAATGTATTGAAATTAATATAAAATAAATATAGCTTGTAGCTTACTGCAGAACACAACTAACTCCAAATTTATTGAGAGAATAATAAAAATGACAAACAAGTTGTAACATTACAAAGAAAATAATAAAAATGACAAAATTGACTAGCTACGATTAGAATCACATAGTTTCATAACATTTAAAAGACAAACAAGGTTTAACCAAAACCTCAAGTGGAGTAGCTTTAGTGGTGACAAATTCAAGAACTTCAGTATCATCAATTGATTCAGGAGATGAATTCACGATTTCAAAAGAATGCAAAAAACTAGCCAGAACATAATGAACCATATGCAAACCAAGGGACATTCCAGCACACATCCTTCTCCCACTTCCAAATGGCAACAACTCAAAATTTTGACCCCTAACATCAACATTTTTATGTGTGGTAAGAAACCTTTCCGGTTTGAACTCTAATGGATTTGGCCAAACACTAGGATCTCTATGAATCTTCCAAAAATTCGGCATTAATCGAGTTCCTTTTTTGATACGGTATCCACCTATTGTGCAATCTTCCGTGAATTCGCGAGGTGATGAAAATGGTGCTGGTGGATATAATCTTAGTGTTTCTTTGATTATAGCGTGAAGATACACTAATTTATTGATATCTGATTCATTTACACATCTTTCTTTTCCAATGTGTGTGTTAAGTTCTTCTTTTGCTTTTTCTAAGACACGAGGATGTTTTAATAGAAGACACATTGCCCATGTAAGTGTTCCTGCGGTTGTGTCACTTCCTCCAAGAATCAACTCCTACAAATTCAAATTCAAATTACATTAAAAATTGCCCTAAAAAATTATATAAAATTATCTCCAGTTAAACAAATAGATGATAGTTGTACAAGAATATCACATTGTATTAATGCAAATTCGAACCCGCGACATTTTAGTGATTAGACTTCTTCGTAAATATAATAGTTATATAAAATTAGCTATGAATTGATTAGCAATAAATTATAAATTGTAAATGATAAATATGTGATAAAATATTACTATATACTTACCAATGTTGTGGCTTTGATTATGGTATCTACTCCAAACCCCTCAATTGGTTTGTCTTTAAGCACCAAAAGCATTGCATCCATGAAATCTCTTTCCCCCACAACCTTGTCGTTACCTAAATCCTTCTTTTCACGATGCTCTTCCAACCACTCATTCAACATTTCATCAAATTTATTTGCACATTTTATCATTTCCTTTTCATGGCCTCCTAAATCCAGCCACTTTAAAAATGGTACAGCATCTCCCACAGTAAATGTTCCAATCAAACGCATAAAGTCTCTTATATTTTCCAAAAATCTATTTGCTTCTTCCTTATTTGCCTCATCCACATCACCAAAACATCTCTTTCCAACAACCATTCTTAGTACCATGTTTAATGTCAATTGTGCAAACCATTTCTTCAACTCGACCGACACATAGTCGTTAGTATTAGCGAGTTTACTATTGATCTCATTAGTACTAAATGATATTTGATTTGACCATGTGTTCACCAATTCTTTAATCGAAGTTTGAACTTCTGAAACACGAATGTGACTCAATAGTTCAACTCTTCGATTAGAGAGAATCTCTAGTGTGACAATTTTCCTTAATTGACGCCAATATGCACCATATGGTGCCCAGCCAATGAAAGCTTGATTGTACGACATGAGCTCAACCGCAACAGGCTTCGGGCGCGATGAAACCACAGTGTCGTTTTTGGTGAAACATTCTTTGGCTAATTCCCAATTGCTAAGTACCAAAGCATTTGTAGCACCTAGTTTGATTGTGAATATAGGTCCATATTTATCAACTAAGGAACCTAAGGTTTTGTGGGGTGTTTGTGTATTTCTCATTAGAAGAAGGTGTCCTAATAATGGCCATGACCCTGAAATTATAGGAGGTTCTTTGGTATGAGAAACTTTGGAAAAACGATATAGAAAGAAAAGGAGGGAAATAAGAGAAATGAATGCTATAGTAATGGTGTTAAGGTAGTTTAGGACAAAATCCATTTTTTGAGTGTTGATTAATAGGATTGATTGTGGTATTGCAAGAACCGTGCTAGCTTTTATAAGTGAGACTATCAATTAAGAGTCAAAGGTGGCATACTAAGAAAAAGAAAAACCAAATAGATTGTTGTTGGATTAGGTGCTATGAAGTATAGAATATTAATTAGATATGCATTATTCTAAAATAGTGGTCAACAACTTTACTTGATATGCAAGGATAATATAGTTTTTTCTTGTAAGAATTTGATGTTGACTTAATTTTGTAATAATTTAGACTAGACAAGATATTTATTTATTTAATCGATTACTTGTAGAATATATTATTGTTAAAATATAAATATAAAAACTTGATGTGCAAGTATTTTAGTTTGGAGATAAGGATAAGATTCCACCGCATATAAACTTCCAAAAAACTTACATTGCCACAAGAGCTCGATCATGTCTTATCTTTCGTCTAGTAAAATTCTATATTATATATCTATATGCTCGTGTTTTGATATTTAGGCTGGACTTTTGGATTGGACTATTAACCTTAACTTAAAATATTAGTTAAATTTCTTTGGTCACTCTTGAATTATCTTATAAACCCAGTTTTGATGAAAATCGTTTCTTTAATTTTATAATCACACAACATTTTATTTCATAATCTAAAAGTGAAAATCTTATGCTAAAAGTCATTAAGTCTTAAAGAAACTATTAAAAATATGAAAACACCATTTTAAAATTATATATATATATATATATATATATATATATATATATATATATATATATATATATATATATATATATATATATATATATATATATATATATATATATATATATATATATATATATATATATATATATATATATATATATATATATATATATATATATATATATATATATATATATATATAGTCTATAAGATTGTTTCTCTCAAAGTCTTAAATTTAAAGTTGTATTTTTTAAAAAATAATCTATAGTTACAATGTCATGATTATCTTTTCACTAATGATATAGTTTTTTAGATGACCAATTCAAATAAGTATACCAGGCATTATTTAAACAAAATTACTCGATGAAAATGACTTCTTTGAAAAAGTCACATTCTATATATAATATAATCTTATGTTTTTTAATAAGAATAAAATACAAAGCCACCGTGTACCAATTGTAACACCCCAAATCTATCCCTCGAGTAATATTCAAATCTGAGTGCGGAAAAAATAATCATACAAGGAATGTCACAATTTCTTCGCAAAACAATATGCATTTAGTCACAACTACACAGATATATAACACTTAGATTATGGATGAACTTATAACAATACTTTTCAATTAATTCGGTTAATCAATCTAAACTACAGAGTTATAATTCTTCAATAGTAACAACAATACATCTTTTATTCAACCTCAAAACATTTCACAATATTATTAATATTATTTAATTTCACTTAGCATAATTATTCAACTAAATCAACTTCAAAAATCAACATGATCAAGTATTCACATTATTCATAAACTTCAACAATTTAAGCAACTACAACAAATTAAGCAACGTTCATCCCCCGAGTGTTACGTATCAGAGCAATGACACCAATTTGAACTAACAGCAACTAACGACTTCATAATGCTACTTCGAACTTCCACTGCTATCCTTGAGTACCTGCCCATTTTCCATGGTGGGGGAAATATCAGCAGAAGGGGTGAGATATCCAACAATATAAACAAGTGTATGATAAATAATATGCTAGGATTAAATCATATAAATTACCACATTGCAATTAACACATCACAATAACTTCCTAATTAACAACTACACAAAACCACTTCACTGTTAACAACAACATAATTCACTTTATAATTCACTTCACAGTTAACAACAACACAATTTAAATGAGACACAATAATGCATATGCATGTGGTACCGGTGGAGTAAACTCCCTTCACTATTGCCAATTAATAGAGGCACAAAGCATAAGCCTTCTTCACAATTCCGCCAATACAGACCTTCACAAAGATGCAAATGTAATGTAATGCTAACAACATTCAACAATGTTAGTGTTTTAGGTTGGCATTAATTTTGGTAAAACTAGGTTATAACAATGTCTTGATAAATGTCATGACATTCAGAGATTGAAGATAAATCCTACTTGCTAAGGATGTTAAAGAACAACTCAGAACTGGAAGCTAAAGTTGTGCTGGAAATTCTACAGAAAACAGTCTGATGTCATAACAGATGTTATGACATTCGATGTGACATTCTACTGCAGAATCTGTTTTTCTGAGACTTTTCGGGAAGTTTGTTGAGCTGCTAAATATTGTTTTACATTGAAAGCATGCTCACGTGGCTGCTAGGTTAATCTTAATTAAACCTAAATTGGTTGTTGAAAGACCATGTTTTAGGATTAAATTAAGTGAACCTAGCTATCTTTATGGAAGTCAAAACTGAAGTTTCGGGATGCTTATAAAAGGAATTCAACCCTTATTGTTGCGCCTCGGAATTTATTGAAGATATAGCAGGTTGTTATTTGTGTACTGTTAGGAGAGTTAACAGTTGTATTGTGTAATTCTAGTTTCTCTTATGAGCCAAGCAACTATCAATTGATAAGTGCCTTGAACTAGGATTTGTTTGTAAGGGTAGTTTATCACTCAAAGCTTTGAAGCACGAGTGTTTGTCTCTTGATTGAAGCTTTGAAGCAAGATCAAGATAGTTTATTGAAGTGTGTCTTCACAATTCAATTATTCAATAGGTTGATATCAACTGCTGTGATTGAGGGAGTGGTAGGAACTCGGATCTAAGTAGGACTTAGGTTGAAGTTGCATTGGGTAGGTTTTAAGTGAAGGAGATAAACTGGTTGGTTTATTCCTGAATTAATTCTACTAATAGTGAATTTCCTCCCTGGCTTGGTAGCACCCAGATGTAGGTGTTGTTAGACACTGAACTAGGTAAACAACTTATTGTGTTCTTTACTGTTGTTTATATTTATTGTGTGAATTGTTAACAGAGTGTCAGATAGTGTGTCATAACATTCTCTGTGACATCACGTATCTGCTGCCAGGAATTTCAAACAACAACATAAATTCACTTCACGAGGCATACGCCCATATCACTGTTATTACCAACAATTTGAGGTAATTATCGTCACTAAAACACATTACAACTTCACATAAATAGCAACAACAACATACACATCACTGATATATCACAAGAAAACAACAACACGACGTATTCACATAATTTCACAAAACAACCTAACCACAATTTCTTACTAATTAATCTTCGTTACCCGATAAATTTTCATTAAATTCCAGACAACTAATTATACCGCTTAATTCGGCTAAATCGATCAAACGGAACTATTTTCCAATTTTCTGCATTTACTAATGATATTATTTTCCTACTACTTAATCATTTATGCTACTGCAACAAAGATCCAACCATAGGAATTCATTCCACTATTAATTTGTAAAAATTATGCTAACAATTTTCCTTGTCAAAACACAATTCCTAAGTTCCTGCTAAGAACATGTATCCTACTAACTTTGATTTTCAATCCTCCTGCTAAATGCTACTGATGGTTAGCTAGACCATCCTTCAATTAATTTAATTATTTCAATATTCATTGTAACTAATATATAAACCAAAACATATTATGCTACTTCATAAAACAACTACTAGCATTACTGGTTATTGGAAATCTTATCGAATTACTAAAGTATTATTATGTTAAACGTACTACTTTTCTTTGTTCTACTAAAGACATGTTTGGCACACTAATTATTTCTCCAACAAAATCACATGCCAGTTACATAAAAATTCAAACAAGGCATAAGGAACAACCATTCCCCCACGTGGACCAAGGGACGGTCGTCCCACCCATAAAACAACAAGGAGGCGCCCGCCTCCCCTTTCCTTCGTCCAGGAGACGTCCGTCTCCCTTTCCTTTTCCACCTGAGGCACCCGCCTCCTACACTAGGTACCTGCAATTTCTTTCCGATCGTGTAGTTTCTAGTCTATTTTCTTCATCGATCAACCATTAAAAAAAAATTCAATTTCTAGTTTCCAATAATTAACAATTCCAATACCAATTTAATAGAAATTCCTCCCACAATAACATATGAATTTATCGTTATCGTCGCATAATTCACACACAATTAAACCAAGATAATTTCTTACGAATCTAATCCCCACATACGATTCATCATAAACCCGGTTATAGAGTTAGAATCCCACCCTTACCTTGGATTGAAGGCCTCTCTATAATTTCCGGTCGAATTCCGATTTGGCTTTCCGATCTACAATTCATATTCCAACGGCAGTTTCCTCCAAACCCCTTGTTCCTCTTTTCTTTCTCCCACGTACAACTTTTTCCCAAAAATATTCAATAAACCCTTATAATTCTCCTTTTATATCTCTTATAATTAAATCCAACTTATAATAATAATAATAATAATAATAATAATAATAATAATAATTCTATTAATCCACACTTATTTCTAATATTATTTCCAATAATATTCTATAATAAAATTAATTCACCACTAATTAATCCTAACTTCTGATAATTCACTTAATCACCCTAAATCAACTTATAAATTTATTAATGATTCTTATAATTCTACTGATAAATCCAACTTCGACTAAATTCTAATAAATAAATCCTTAATAATTTAATTAACTAATTAATTAAATTTTGGGTGTTACACCAACCATAATAACTACAATAAGAAGAGGGAGTTCTACCTACATTGATATATTTCCACGAGGAAAGTTTTATAAACAAAATACACTCGTCGAAATTAAGAAGTTATCCTTTGAAAGTCACAGCATTCCTAAGTAACTAAGTGGATCAAGAGACTGCCAGCCAAATAACATACACCAGTCCTTTATCTCTCATGTTCTTGACCTGTTGAAAGCAATTTGAAAAATCCTCTAATTCCTGCACTGACAACAACAAATTACTCTCCATCTACATTCGAGCAGACGACCAAATTTTTTTACTAAAATAAAAAGTTCCAAAAAGATGATCTCTAGATTTCAAACTTTATGCGCAAAAACATAAAGTTGATCATTGCTAGTAAGAACAACACCTCTTATAAACAAGTTATCTATCTCGTTGGGAGCCTCTTTAGAACCAACCTCCATACAAACATAAGGATATTAAACTAAACTTTAACTCTCCATAGATGGATTAACACCACCCTCATATTCGTAAAAACCCACTCAATTGCTTCCTTATTTTAAAGAGCGTTGTAGCAAGATTTAACAGAAAAACATCTTCAACATCTCAATTCCATGTGCTCTCATCTTCGTCTTCTTGAGCTAAAACACCTTCTACAAACAACTCATGAAACTGCTCTGAAAATTGGCTGTTAATTTCATCAATTTCCTTGAATATAGACTTGAAATTCTAGCATAAATAACCTTCATACCATGTACCCGCTTCTGCCAGACTCGTGAACTTATTGTTAGATATTTGGGTATGACAATCCTGGATAACTTCGAAGAATCGTGTTCGTACACTTTCCGAACAAAGTATTTCGACCCTATTCTTGCCTGGGCTCACGAAATCTTTGTGGGGATAATTCTCGAAGAACAATCTGTTTCTGGCAAAAGAAACTGATTACGAATGTAGAGAGAAAGTGTCGTTTTTCATTGTGTGCGAAACCGAGGCCAAATGACTCCTTATATAGGAGATCAATAACTGAAACCGAAAAGACACACCTGTTCGAAAAACGGTTATGTCGGTTGGGGAAAAGGATTCAAAATTTTTGAACGGGGCACTGCCCCGCACCCTGCCAGGGGCTTCGCCCCTTGGAACCCCGTTTTAATTATTCATATTTAATTATACATTGGCTCGACAAGCGTGCACTCCGCACTTCCCTAACTCGTTTCCAAGATTAACGCATAATTGCATCGGCCTTTAGTAAATCAAATTACTACTAAAATACATTGGTGATACTAAAATCACCAACACTTATCCATTGCCACTTCATAGATTTCCGTGTAAGCTTCCATAAGCGTTTGATTGCCAATCCATTAACTATGCCAAAGAGGAATTCCAGAACCGTCTTTCAACTTGTAAGTAATGTTGTTAGTAAGTAAACGAACATGATCCACAATTTTGCTGTCAAGAAAAACTATCTCTCTTCAACAAATGGCCTCTACAATTGTTGGACAATAACTTCAACTCAAATTTTTTATATCTACGATGCATAATCCCTCTCCATATGGCTGCCTTTTCTTTTAAAATCCTCCACTTTCATTTAGATAATAGAGCCATATGAAAAGTGTAACACCCGAACTTAATTAATTGGTTAATTAAATTATTTAAGTATTTGATTATTAGATTTACTTGAAGTTCGAGAATCAATCGGATTTGTCAGTATTATTTTGGGAAATGTATTTGGAATATTAAGTTGAAGTCAGATTTTATTCGGTTAGTCGGAAAATTAATAAACTTGATTACGTTGAAGAAATAATATTAGAAATAATATTATTATTAATAAGGGACTATTTTATTAAATTGAGTTGGGCTTTAATTGTGGTATCGCAGAGTAATAAGGAGGTGTTATTTGTTAGACCCATTAAGATAAATTAGTAAGATATATAAATAAATTATTATTATTATTATTATTACTTGTGGGTTTATAAAAGAAGAGAAAGAAAGGCATTAGAAGAAAAGGAAATCATTAGAGGAGAAGAGAAAGAGGATTAGGGTTTTGAAGAAGGAGAAGGAGGCAAGAGCAAAGGAAGTGCAAGAGCTAAGGTTTCGAAAATATGATCAAGGTTTAGAGCTGCCATCAAAGAGGTAAGGGTGGGGTTCTAACTCTATAACGGGATACATGATGGATGATATGTGGGATGGGGTTTATAGATTTTCCCTTGTGTTGGTGTTTTGGTTGGTGTTGAAATTTCAAATTGAAGCTTGAAAATCCATGAAACTTGTTGACTGATTTGGTAAATGTTGCCTTTGTTTGATTCCCCTTGTTGCTATTATACTGTGTTGATTCGATTTGGTCTACTATGGAATTTGATGCAAAAACTTAGTGATGATTGTGTTGGAGAGATGCTGGCAGCGTAGAAAACCCTTTCTGTTCCGTTCAGTTCGCGGCGCCAATGGGTTGACGCGGCGCGAACTGGGTTCTTGCTAATGGTGCGGCGCGCAAATGGGTTCGCGGCGCGAACTGTGTGATTTTGGACATATTTTCTGATTTGTGAGTTTTGCTCAATTTAAGTATTTGAGCTAGAGAACTTTGAGTATACTTTCATGAGTAGAATAATGGTAGTAATGAACAAGGAATGTTACCAGAATTGATTGGAAATAGTTCCGATTAGTATGTTGGTAGTTGTAAGTGATATAACCAATTAACCGAAATTAAAAGGAATTGAAGTAGTGCGTCATTATAATCAACTAAGATAAGTAATTGAAATTGGTAGAAAGTTTATCAATAAAGTGACAATATGGTTGTATGGTGTTCTATTAAATTAAGTTGTTTTAGTTGGATTATGTAGATTATAAGAATACTTACAAGAGTAAAATTGTTGAAGATAACAGACGGTGTTTTGGCTAACCGATGTATTGTGGTAGTGTTGAAATAGTAGAAGTCGGTTAGTTGCAGTGTTGTGGACTAGTAGTATACTTAATGACTATAATGAATATACTAATTCGATAGTGAATGAACAGTAACATAATGGTTATTGATAGCAGTACCGAATCGAAATACTAGCAATCCTAATCGATAAGCAGTTAACTAGAATTAGATAAAACAATTCGAATGATTGTAAGTTGAATTGTAGAATAAGTTACTCAGAGATTAATGTAGTAACTAGTAGTGGGTTATTAAGTGGATGAAAGTAGTATATGTTGATATTAAGTTGTAGGCTTTTTAGCCAGTGATGAGTTGTTGTTAATTACATTGATTACATTGATATGTTGATTATATTGTAGGCTTAAGGCCAGTGTTGAATTGGAATTATGTTGATTTGTTGATTACATTGTAGGCTTTTAGCCAATGTTGAATTGTACTGAGTTGTAGGCCTATGGCCAATGTTGAATTGCAGTTGACTAGTTATTATGTTGTCATTGTCGTGTGTTGTTGTTGCTTTGTCGTGATTTTGTTGATTGAGGTTCAGGTTCATAGCATACATTGCATTATTAAGTTGGCCTAGATTGGCACTACATTGGCCTGGATTGATAATTTTTATGTTGGAGCGAATGCTAACCACGTTGGCCTGGATTGGCCAAACACGTTGGTCGTTTGGGAAAAGTTGATTATGTTGAAGCCTTATACCTTGGCCTTGATAGAAAATATGTTGGCAATTTTACTCCAATGGTACCACATGCATGTGCACAGTTGAGTTGAATTTAAAGTCGCATAATTATAGTTGTTATGTTGATGTGTCACTTGATTTAAGTTGTTATTGTTATTCACAAGTTGTGAAATAATTGTTATGTTGTGTTGGAAATGTTGTTGTGATATAAGTGTTATAATTGTTGTCGTTGCTAATTATTAGTATATATGTTGCTGTAATCGTTGTTGGTATTGTCGATATAACTGTTGTTTGGATTATGTGAAGCGGTGAATTATATGATCTGCATTCTAATATATTATTTATCATGAATTCAATTATATTGGTAGATATCTCACCCTTTTATTTGTTTCGCCGTTGCCTTTATACTGGTAACGTACAAGTATTCGAGAATGAAGAATTTAGTTGTTGTTAGTTCAAGTCGATTTAGTTGCTCTGATACGTAGCACTTGGGGAGATGTTTAGTTTATGTCGTTTATATTATTGACTCTTGTTGTTCTTATTGTGTTGCTAAAAACTAAGGCATGTTGTTGAACAAATATGGTTAGTTATTTTGAAGTTGAATATGTCGTTGTAAATGATATATGAAGTTAAGTTAATGATTTCGCTGCATATTAAATAAAAGGTTGTTTTGTTTTAAAAGCTTAAGCAAGTGTTATGTGATCCTCTGATAATAAAGGTGTTATGTATCTGATATTTTTGTGTTGTTAAAGTTGAAATGTGGCATCCCATGTATTGTATAAAAAATTAAAAATACTCTGATTTTCTTTATATTCTTCGGGTAGAATTTGGGGTGTTATAAAAAGCTTCTAGATCTTTGATACCTAAACATTTTTCATAATTAAGCTTGCACACCACCTTCCAACTGACCCAATGGATGGATCTCGAACTATATTTTCCTTTCCAAAAAATTTTCTCTAAATACTACGAATCTCTTTCAAAACCTTAACCGACATTTTATAAAAGGATTGGGCAAAAATTGGGATAACATTCAAGACTGAATTGATCAAAACGACCACCCAAGGAAATATATCACAATCTCTAAGAAGCAAGTTTCCTCCTATAATTACGAATGACGTCCTTCCACATACTACATGGACGAGGACTATCTCCCACCATCACACTTAGAAACTTGAACGGCAAAACACATATTACAAGAAGGAAAGTTGAATCCGCTTCCAAGTTCCACTCATCCATATTGATCCCATATTTATATTGTATGTGGCAGCGTGAATGAAGTAGTGAAGTAATAGAAATGTTTAGATCTAAATTTTCCTTCTTCATTCAAGCTGCCACATATAATATAAATACTAGGTTTAGAGATACTAGCAGTGGGCCTAAGCCACTTGGAGATAAAATATAGAAAATTTTACCTTATACCCCTACCTTTATTCCTATACCCCACAATTTTGACATTTGGACGAAATTGCCCCTGTATAAATATTAATTGTCAATTTTTTTTTCACTTTTACCATTTTAACTTTAAAAAATTCAGAGAGAAAGATAAATTTTTGACAAACCGGAGAACCCAGACAGCCTAAATCCGGTTCTCATTTTGCACTCCGGAAGACCCAAGAGTAAGCCATCCGGTTTGAAAAATTGGAAAATTAACACTCCGGATAACCTGGGTAGTGGGTTATCCGGTTTGAAAAATTGGAAAATTAACACTCCGGATAACCTGGGTAGTGGGTTATCCGGTTTGAAAAATTGGAAAATTAACACTCCGGATAACCTGGGTAGTGGGTTATCCGGTTTGTGAAAAAATGCATACCGGATGTAGCCATTCTGGGTTATCCGGTTTGTTAAATTTCTGCTTTTTTGGCTTTTCCGTACGCTCTCAGAAAAAAATAAAAATAAATAAAAAATCCATATAAAAATAAAAAAAGTAAAAAGGGTAAAATTGGAATATTAAAAAATGCGTAGGGGTATGGGAATAAGAGTGGGGGTATAGGGTAAAATTTTCTAAAATATAAAATAACTTTATTTACTAACATAATCATTCATCTAATAAGGTTTGTTTATTTTCCTTGTGGGCCTTCTATCACTACATTCGGGCCCAAACGAGACCTTGTCCACAAGGTTGTGGAAACCGTGGGTGGTAAAGGAATGTTGGATGCTGGTTTTGAAATAATACGTGGGAGATAGCTAGTTGTAGTCTTGTAGACGTGGAAGGATGTGAAGCGTTGGGATATATTAAGACATTCAAAGGCTGAACACACGTGTGGGTGGGAGTTAAAGTATCATTAAGTGTTGTTGGGTGTGTAGAAAAGTCACAGTCATAAAGAGGGTCAAGTGTACTTCTTTTCACTTCATTTGCCTCTACTCCATCTTTCTGAGATACAAGTGGTGAGTGGAAATGGATCCCCCGACTTTGACGCGGGAAAGTCAGGGTGACTTTGAGCTAATGTGCACCATAAGATTAATCACATGTTCCATCACTTGCCACGTTTCCATCTCTTTGATTAACATATTAAAAAGTTGCATAAACCTGTGACCTCTTTCAATCCGCCATGTTCTAGCCGCTTCGTGGATCATCGCTGTCGTCTTCGACCCGTGACCCAAAAACTCGTGACCTTCTCCGTTGTAGTTCTTCCATCAGCATTAACACTTGCTTTGTAATCGACGATGCCGTTTGAGTTCAACGATGATGCACACATCAAAGTAAATGTTCTTGACAACATGTTCCAGGTCGTGATGTGTGGAAACGAGTTGACAGCGAGTGTTATGTTGTCTTTGTGTTTGAACCATTCTTCCTTATTAAAAATGCAGGTTTTTGTTTTTGTTAAGTGCTTCTGTTTTAAACAAACTCCAAATTTGTCTGTTTGATGAATCCATGGGCATTAAAGTGGAGAGTTGTAGCATAACGAGGAGAAGGTCACATCATATGTTTTGGTGTTTTGTTTCCTCTATTTTTTCTTTAAAAAAAGAATTTGACACTGTTCAATAAAATGCAGATAAAAATGGAGAAATCATAATATCAAAAAAGTTAAGTCGTTAATATTGGCAAATCGGAGATCACGCCGGTTACATGAGACTAGTACAACGAAAATAAAAAGTTAAAGGAAAGGTGGAAGCAATGGAAGGTGGAAGGTGACGCCAATGAAAAATTTAAAAAGTTGTAACAATAATGGAATATTGAAGGCGACGACAATGAAAGAATGAAAGAGAGGTGTAAAGGCTGAAGATGGAAGGAGATGAGATGCAGTACCTTCATCTTTTCAACTTCTGGTTAAGTTTATTTTTAAGAAAACAATTAACGCATAATGTGGCATGGTTTGGTACATTGGATTAATTCGATGGATAAGATCAACTAAAAGTCACCTTGACTTTCCCGCATCAAAGTTAGGGGATCCGTTCCCGTGGTGAGTTCTTGTGATGAGAAACCCTAGGAATTATGCATGCAGAAACATCAAATCATTAATCTGCCGTGTCAATCACCACTGTAGTGTGACGGAAACAACTCTCTTACCCTTATCAATCATGTAGACTAGTTTTTTCAACTGAGGTATCTTGTTCGTTTGTGTTTTCGAAGTGGTTTTTCTGTTGAGTACCAGTAACATGAATTTTTTCTTGATTTTCAGGTAGTAGATCGTGAGGTAAAGGAGAAAAATCTGAGGATGGATTTGAACCGTGATAAATGCGAAGCTGGGACACATGGATAATAGGGTGGATTTTTTAAGAGGAAGGAAAATCTAATTCTTAGGCCACATATCCGATGCGGCAGAGAATCTTAAAAGGTCCAAATATATGGGTGAGATCTTTTGAGAAATATGTTTCTGAACTGTCGTTTGTCATCAAGGCTGTAATTGAAGGAAAACGAGATCACCGACCTTAAAAAAACAAGATCACTGACCTTAAAGACATAGTTGATATGTTTCCTATTTGCTTGATTCGTCATTTTGAGTCTGATTCTTGCTAGATTTCCCTTTTATGTGTTTATGATCTCTTGTCTATTTATCTTAACATCATCAAGTAACGTGTTTATCGACATACCTTTTGTGTAGTCTAAAAGGGTTGGCGGAGGTCGACCATAAAGAGCCTCGAAAGGTGACATGCCGATAGCAAAATGAAACGAGGAATTATACCAAAACTCAACAAGATGAAGGAATTTAAACCACTTCTGCGGATAGTGAAACAACTGAGGTATGTCTCTAAACTTCTATTAACTACTTCAGTTTGTCTATCCGTTTCGAGGTAATAAGTTGTGCTATGTTTCAGGGTTGTACCTTGCAAGCGAAACAATTCTCTAAATATTTGCACAGCGCTTTGGTATAGTTTTGTTTGAGCTTGATTTAATCTGATAGATTTTTTGTTATAATGTTGATTCTTACTTTTCTTCAGCTTCCTAGTATTTCTTTTATAGCTTGTAAAAGATTTCCGTTGAAAGGGTAGAAATATTATCGGAAATCCAGCTATTTGTTCCCAACGATCACAATGAGAGTGGTTGACAATATAGTACGAAAGGATAGTCCTTACGCCACCCTAGATGGTAGAGGTTATAGAGCATATTTTGTACCTTTTGTACACCATCACAAGTTAACCATTTTGAACTTCTTCTTATCTTCAGAGTGTTTGGATAATTTGAATGTTTGAAGCTTGTTGTAGAAGAGTTACTCTTAATTCTTTGAACCTTAGTCTTGGAGTCTTCAGAACTGGTCCCATCAGAACCTCGTCTTCAAAGTCATCAACACTTGGTCGTAAGAACTTGTTTTTTTTCTTCAGATTATCAAAATTTGTTCACCAGAACCTCGTCTTCATAGTCTCCAGAACTTAGAACACACAGAAGCAAAACTTTAGAAGGACTCCAAAACTTAACCACAAAGTCACGATAAAAAACTCATATGCTAACATTCATAAGAACCTTTGCATAAGATGAATTCCAAAATCTTGAATTCAACTGTAACATGTAACCAAATGTTTTCTTCTAGTAGTGTTTATGTTTAGAACCTGATAACGTTACTCACCTTGATACAATAGTCATAATATTATAGCAACAACTACATACTAGAACGAAACCATTGAAGTACACAATTGTTCTTTATGATACCGTGTAAAGTTATCATCAAAATATTAAGGCCGGATATAGAGACACTTTTGGTTCTTACAATATATTCGCTCCTTGTAAAAGATAAGATTGTTTTGTACTTTGAATAAAGGGTACATACGTGGTTCTGAGGTGTATTTAGTGATTAATACTTGTCTCATCTATTGATTGGTGTAGTATTTATGTAGTTGGTCGAAGATAGAAGGAACTGTGGAGGATAAAATGAAAAACAAAGCTTCATCTTCTGTGTGGAGGCGACTAAGGGCATCCGCGTCTTGATTTGTTTTTCCAGGTTTGTAAAAGATATAAAAAATAAATCCCTGTAATTTGGAAGTCCTCTTTTTTGTTCTGAAGTATGTATAGTTTGGAATAATAGGTTCTTCAGACTCTTCTGATCCGTGAATATATGAAAATGACGTCTAATGAGATACTTACACCATTTTTGGACACCTTTGATGATTGCATATATCTCACGAACATAGACGGACGAAGCTTGTATTCGATTGCACTTTTTTTGCTGAAGAAGGATAAAGGGTGTACATCTTGGGAAAGGACTGCACCAAGGGCAACGATGGAAGCATCATTTTCCATAGTGAAGATTTCGTTAGGCCACTCTTTGTCAAATGGTCCTTCTTTAATCCCTTATCTCGTGGACAAGGTCTCTTTTGGGCTCGAATATAATGCTATAAGGCCCATAAGAAAATAAAACAAACCTTATTAGATGAATGATTATGTTAGTAAGTAAAGTTATTTTATCTTTTAACTCCATGTGGCTTAGGCCCATTTAATTGCAAGTGGCTTAGGCCCATATGCTAGTATATCTAAACGTAGTATTTATATTGTATGTGGCAGCTTGAATGAAATAGGAAAATTCAAATCTAAATTTTATCTTTGTATCGTTTCTTAGTCATGTTATTAGTATCAAATGGTAACAACCCTAGTAAGGTAGTAGCTGTAGAATCTACACTCTAACACAATGCATATACTATCTACCTATAATCAATTGGATTTTGTTTCTAATTTACCAACTGCTAGTGCCATTACATTAGCTTTCTTTTTCTATAGTCTTCTTTTACTATCTTTGTTATAGATCCTCTAAAGTTTCTAATACAAAAGAGGCTCCTCTGGTTAAAGGGGCATGGCCAATAATGGGTCATCTACAATATTAGTATGCATGTTTATACTCTCTTTAAAATCTATCAACATACGAATTTAGTTTAGATAATTTTTTTATGGAATTTACAATTCATTTACAGATGGTGTATGTGGGGGAGGAGTTGAAACAATTAGTGTAACTCTTATATGGGTAATATTTGTTACTTAGGAGACTACATATGCGTCCACACTGGTAAATCAATTCTAAATGGGGAATGAAGATTAGATGTTATTGGAAACATAATCCTTGAAAGTGCAATACTATATGAAAGATGTAGTCAATAAAATATGTAGTTAGTCTTATAAATCACAAATATATATATATATATATATATATATATATATATATATATATATATATATATATATATATATATATATATATATATATATATATATATATATATATATATATAGAGAGAGAGAGAGATATCAAATTACACCGAAGAGTTACACCATGAGTTACACTTGCTCAAAAACGTCACTCGGATTAATATTTTTAAAATCAATGTTGGATTGAAACATACCATCATATAGATCATACCAATAAAGTTTGAGATTAGTCTATAATGATTTACTATGTCATTGAACTACATCAAAATTAACGTTATATGAAAGTCCAT
Source organism: Vicia sativa (assembly GCA_021764765.1). Taxonomy (NCBI): domain Eukaryota; kingdom Viridiplantae; phylum Streptophyta; class Magnoliopsida; order Fabales; family Fabaceae; genus Vicia; species Vicia sativa. The sequence goes on from CM038792.1 coordinate 224,187,232, forward strand.
TTTGACGTTAATCTTTGGATATCTTGCTCGTATAGTAAATGATTATAGATTAATCTCAAACTTTATAGGTATGATCTATATGATATATTCAATCCAAGTTGATTTTAAAAATATTATCTGAAATGATATTTTGAGGGGTGTAACTCTTCTGTAATTTTATCCTCCTCATATATATATATATATATATATATATATATATATATATATATATATATATATATATATATATATATATATATATATATATATATATATATATAATTGATACAATATTGTGGAGAACGTTTTTGAAAATCACATTTGTTGTTTTATGTTGTTTGTTCCATGTTTTTATGGTTGACTAAATTTTTCCTAAGCATGGTTCATTATTGATGTTGAGTAAGATGGTGCAACATCTTTATCAATTGTCATAGAAATTCTAGATGTTATGAGTTTTCTAGTAGTTGTTAATGGATAGGTCATAACATCTGGACCAACAGGTATAACAAAGTCTGCAACTTCCTTATTGGACAAATGTTGTAACATGTTACAACAAAACATCTTAATGATTTTGAATATTTATCCTTCAAGATTTAATTTGTGGATACGAGTATTTGGAATATTTTGTACTTATTATAGGTGCAGGTGTTGACACCAGCAGTAAAGCGGCTCTTAAGCAAAAACTTGATTAAGTATCTTTTATCGTCTCCATAGGGATTAGTGTTATTAATGCCATTCAATCACTCATGGTCTCTAACCACGACGAGGGGAAAGTGAAGAGGGAGAAAAATCAACTGAGTATCCCATCGGGTAACTCAAATCTGACTCCAATCCGCAAGAATCAGGTTTTATTTTAATTGTAGCAATTCTATATCTCTCCAAAATGCTTCTCAAGTCCCTCTAGGTTGCCACCATGAAGAAAGATGTTGGAATGACCCAAAAAGTGTGAAAATCACTAAAATAAGTTGATGTCGCAGAAGGGCGCGCTAAGCGCGATATGGGAGCGTAGCACGGTCAAAAATGTATTAAAAAAAACACGGCTTCTGGTGCTCCTATGGCGTGCTTAGCGCAGTACGACCGCTTAGTGCGATATGCTGTACTGATAGATTTTGTTTTCATTATAACTTCTGAACCACAACTCCGATTGATGCATGGTCAGAAGCTTTAGACAACTTATTAAATGGTCTACAAGATAATGACTAAATATTAATGCTTGAATACTATAATACGGTGGGAGAACTGACTTGGTTGTTTTGCATTTTATCGCAAATGTTGCGGTTAGCAAGACTCGCCACCGATTTTTTTTTTATCCAATAAGGACAAGTGAAAAGAACAAGAAAGACTTTTTATCAATTCTGAGTTCGGGGGGTAAGTTATGAAAAGGGAAAGTGTTAGCACCTTTTTCATCTGTAGTTATCTACGGGCTCTTAATTTCTTAGCTCACTTTTTAAACTTGCTTTGTGTATGTGTGATTTGTTTGAAAATATTTTGACTTTGACTTTGCAATGATTCTTGTATTAGTCCTCAAGAATGTATACAAAGTGTTTGAAAATATTTGTTTGAAAAATGTGAGGTGTGAAAAGCATTTTGTTTGGAGAAAGCAATTAAGAGTTATTACCCACTCAAAAGGTTGTTCTTGTTATTTTCCTTCTCCTTTAGGATAATGCTATCCGTACCATGAGTTGGTAGTTAGCCCCACCCATCGGACATGAAGAGACAATCGTAGGATCATCGAATGGTCATTGAAGGCAACATTGTAAGGATACCTTAGCAATTCGAAGGGACGGCCATCATTTTTCGTAGGCAACAACCGAGGGACGAGATCATATATTCGTAGGCAACATCGAGGGTCATCGAGGGACTATGATCTTTATATCGAAGGGACTATGATGATGTTACTCGTAAGCATCTTTGCTAATGGTATCCCTACGTTCGAGGGACATGACCATTGTTTCCGAAGGTAACAAGAGAGGATACCCTAAGGGTGCAAGTGTGAAATTGATTAAGTTCAGATATTTATCTTGAGATTAGGATTATTCTATGGTTGATTTTATATCTGACCATACAATCCTATTAATCATACATCTAAGCAGTTTTTATATATAGAAAAATAAAGGTGCGTAAAGTAAAGGTCATACACTATTACATGGCTTTGGGCCAGTTACATAATAAGGAGGTGCGGAAAAGAAATTTAACCTAGGTTATTACATCCCATGAGAAGTTACATAATAGAGAAAATGTGAGAAAAGTAAAGAGCTACGCTATTACAAAAATATATGTGACCAATACATCAATTTCTAATATTTAAATGCAAAATAAATAAATAAATCTGAGAAAAATATTTTTAGTAAATATGAAACTATTCTAAACCCTAAGCATTAAAAATAATATTTTTCGATATTTTTTGAAAATGATTTTAAATGAGAAAATCTAATTCTAAGTTAATTAAAAGTTAATTATAAAAATAATTTTAAATAAAAGAAAAAATAAAATATTTTTCTGTCTAACATTAATTAAACATTTTTAAACCTAAATCTGAAACTAAAAAAAATTAGAATTTTTTTATAAGTATTAAAAATAATTTTGAAAAGAATTAAAATAGAAAATAAATTAAGAGAAAAAAGGAAAAGGAAATAGCATGGAAAAATGAAGCCAAAAATATATTGCAGACCCATGGTATGGAACCCAAGTCTTGTGAGTGACCAGCGCGCTTCCCTTACCATCTGAGCCATGCCGCTTGGCTGTTATTTAAACGGAAACGATTTATTATATATTAAAACAAAATTTTAAAATTATTTAAAAGAAAACACGCGCTCTGCTACTGTTCACCATCGTCTTCAATTTTGAACTTTTCAGGGAAATTTACCTATGGCTTTTCCATCGATAAGCTTGTACTGACGACTGCTTCCTTCACTATATCCCTGCGCAATTTAAAACTCAAAAAATAAAAATTATAAATCCAAACCAAGGGCATGGATCGACTGAAAATTTCCTTCTAAATTCAATGGTGCCCTTGGTTTTGACCAATTTTGCCTCTAACTAGAGTTCCCCAAATCGTGAGGCCAAAACCCTAACTATGGTGGATCTTTGTATCTACAACTAAACATGAATCAAATCATTCAGAAAGCTTGCAAACATGATTATAAAGAAAAGAAAAGGAAAACCATGGTTGTGGTTGTCGTGATTCTTGAAGCTTTGGGTGATGGTAATGATCCTGTTAGATTCAGAACACACTGAGGAATCTTGCTTGATGCTTGGAATGGCTTGAATCGACCTGAAACTTTGTATGCTATGTTGCCCTGTTTTGCGATTTTTGAAGCTTTGAATTAGGGTTCTTGAGGCAGAAAAATTGTCCCGTGAGCTTGTTGTATTGTTGTACATATATAGTAGAACAAACTAGCTTAAAAAATTTGATGAAAATTCATGGCTTTGAATGAAAAATATTTGATTTGGAATCAACATTAAATATTGCTATTTTGATCCTCAATCAAATTCAATCATCCTTGCTCGGTTTCTTGGCTTCCAAGGCTGATCTTTTGGGCCTCCATGTAATGTAAACAAGGCCTCCACGAATTAATTAATCATTTTTGTATTTTATTTAATTTATTTAGCTTTTAATTGAATAAAAATCCAAATAAATATGAATAAAAATTGAAAAAATGTGAGCATGGGTTTAGAGGTCCTATTTATGGTCATGGACATGTTTGGAACTAAAACATTAGGCCCATTATTCCAAAATTCAAGTTTTGCTCAATATTTACTTCATGTACTTTCTCAAAATTTCCAAATTTGTACAAACCATATCTTGCGCAATTCTCAACATTTGGAAGTGATCTTGCGCTTTTTAGAAAGCTTAAGATGTTCTCTAAAACCTCTCTTTGGTTTCATCTATTTTGAAGCTTCCATGATCATGTACACCTCTTTGAGAAAAGATGACTTTTTGTTGACTTTTGAAACGACCTATAATGTCTTGACCTATATCTCTCAATTGAAGCATATTTTTGGGAAAATCTTGTGAGCGAGGTTATGTGGGAGACCTTTCATCAGTACTCGACAAAGGGTCCGATTGAGATGGATGCGTCGCTTTGTAGATCGGCGGAAGATATTCTCAAGATGTTTCCACGTCCACAGGCTCCCGTTTATAATAATATGTGATCTAATTTTCTACATCCACTATGTAATAATGAATTAAGTTGAATGAATGATATGCATTATGTTAAATGTTTCTAAATTTTACCCAGCCAAAAATTCGTAAGTTAAGTTACGAATTCACCAAATAAGATGAATTCGTAAGTGCACTTAAGAATTCACTTTATTTTTTAAAAATAAGGTGAATTCGTAAGTTAACTTGCGAATTCAGCTTATTTAAAAAAAAAACAAGGTGAATTCGCAGATGCACTTGCGAATTCACCTTATTGTTAGAAATTCTTGGATTATTTTGTAAGTTAACTTGCGAAGTCCCTTCCGAAGTGAATTCGTAAGTTAACTTACGAAACCTTAAAGTATTTTTGATCTTTCACCAGAGATGGAAAAGAAACCCATTAGGTGGGTGAAGAAATTTTTATTTATAAAATGATTTTTCTTTAACAGTAAGAAGTTGTTCATGTAAATTTTTTAAAAAAGTTGAAATGAAATAAAAATTAAATACATTCAGTGTATTCATGGTGAGTGTTAGCATTAACTATTTTTTAACAAACTGTCTACACAACCATAGAATATTTTTATAATAAGGGTGATGTTAACTAATGCTCCAAAAACAATCTTTAAAAATTTCAAATAAAAATAAAATTACACTGGCGCCATATTATTATTTTTTTCAATCATATTATTATTTTTTTACAACTCTTTATTCTATCAATAATAATTCTTATTTACTTTTTTATTTTATTTTTATTTTATTTAATTTTTTTTATATTTTTTTAATAAATTTATTTATATAAAAACTTTTTTCAATTTATTTATATTTTCCATATTCTCAATAATCATTTTAATTTTTCTCACTTTATTTTTTATTTTATTTATTTATTCACACTTCATCTACTTCTAATTTTACATTTTATTTCTATTCTTAGTATTTTATACATTTTTTTCTTTTATTAACTATATTATTATTATTTTTTTCTTTTTATTTATTTTTGTTATTATATCTAATCATATTATTTCATTACCTTTTTTTTTTTTTATTTTACCTTTTTTTCATTTTTTTTTTCATTATTCTTCAATTCACTTATATTTTTACTTTATCACTTTCCAATTATTTAATTACTTTCTTCTATAAATTTCTTAATTTTTTTTATTCTTATTTATTCATTTTTTCATAAAGTATTTCTTTTAAATATAAATTTTATTCTATAAAAAGGTCTATTGTTTTAATTTCACTTCACTAAATACAAATGGTTTCAAACAAAAATATGTTATTTTAAATTTTTAACGAATGTTTTTGGAGCACTTGTTAGCATTTCTCTTAAATAATTAGGAGAAAATAAAATAATTAAATAGAAAAAATAAAATAATAAAATGAGAAGAAACATAAATATAAAAAGAAAAATAAATTTAATTTGAATGAAGAATAATGTTGAGTGAAAGAGTGGGAAATAGAGGAGAAAATGAAAGTTTAAAAAGTATCAAATAAAACTTGACACTTAATAGCATTTGATTTAAATAAAGTAAATTGAGCAATTAGATATTTACTATTTTAACTTTTTGTAAGTGTAATTTTTTTGAAGTAAATGATATTATTAGTAGTTTGGTAGTAGTTTATTTAATATATAGATAACTAATTGATTTATTAATTAATCAAAAATTTAAATATTACAAATCATAGGTGGTCCAACATACATCAATTGCTGCTGAGTTACAAAAGCTACGAATTCTGATGAGATCAGTCGCAGGGGGTTTCTGCAGGAAAGCAGATCGAGATAGTGTTTCTTGGAAGTTGGAGGAAGACAGTGATTTTTCGGTACATTCATGTTACTCTTATTTTGTAGATTATCATATTCCTTTTGGTCCGCTTAACAATTAAGTTCAATTACGCTCTGGCCATGGTTTGGAAAGCGATGATCCTGTTCAAGATTCAAGCTTTTGGGTGAAGAGTTCTTATCAATCGGCTCCCGACTAAGGATCTTTTATTAATTAGAGTTATCTCTTTTACTAATGATTCTCTGAATTGTGTTTTTTGTGGGAATGAAGTCGAAAATTTAAGGCACTTTTTCTTTAATTGTTCCACCGTTAACTTGATTTGAAAGGAGATTGTGGTCTGGATTAGTTTTGATTATGTGTTAGAGGAGAATTTAAAAGAGAGTTTCTTGTATTGGCATAATTATTACAAGAATATGAAGGTGAAAAAGGGAAATGATTGTTTGGGAAAAGGAAGTTTCTTGGTTGGAAACTATATGAAATTTATGGTTATTTAGGAATGTCATTATTTTCCATAATAATAGTTGGAGTGTTTTGGTCTTTTGGATATAATTTGGAGCATTAAGTCCACGGTTTGGAGATGATCGTTTATTAGTGAAATTATCCACCCTAATTGAAATTTTTATGAATTTAGCAAGCATCCTTTGTTATTTTTATTATAATTTCCAAACTTACAAATCGGTTGGTCGGAACGATTGGATTGAGAATTGGGCCAGTGTGCGGTCTAGTTTGATAACTCGATTGACCTCATCTCAAAGTCGGAGAAAAACATGAAAATCGGGTTGGACCGGGAAAAACATGAAAATCAAGTTGGACCAGGAAAAACTAGAAAACCGCACGTTTACACAAACCACAGGTTTGTAAGCTTGCTTTTTTTTTTAATAATTTTTTTCTGCTCAAAACAACGTCGTTTTGAGTTGTTGCAGTTTAAGAAAAAAAACAATCTTAAAAACTTTGTTCCTCTTCCACATCCACATAGCAATAACGTAAAAGTAAGGGAAAAAGAAAAACCCAACGATTAGAAGAGCAGTAACGCCATTGTCGTCCTAGCATGAACACCATTGTCGGCCATTTTGTGAATGTTAAACCACCGCGTCATTCAAAGATCACCACCTAATACATGTTTTTAATTTTTTATTTAGATTATGATATATATGAAAAGATTAGGGTTAGTTGTTTGTTTCTAAATTTTCTATTGAAAATTTGAATTCGTTTTAAAAGTACAATTAGATAGTAGTTTATAGGAATGTTCAAAACCAAACTGGTCCAATAGAAAACAATAAAATTGAACCGAATAAAACCAAAATCGCAAAAAAAAAAAAAAACACATTTGTTTTGATGTGTTTGGGTTATTTTCTAATGTAATCACGCGGTTCGGTTCGGTTTGTGGTTTGTGTTTTACAAATCAAACCAAACCAAACCAAACCTCATTATGTTATAAAATTTTACTAACCAATATATATTTCTTTAATTTTAGAGAAATCAACATGTATTATGTGTATATTTTATGATATTTATTTTAATTTACAAAGCATAAAAATAAAATATTAAAATATATATTATTTTACAAAATATATTTTATTGTATTATTTGTATACTATTTATTTAAAATGTACTCTTATGTATATCATTCTTTAGATTTAGATAAAATTATAATACGCAATTTTATATATTAAATTTTAAACTTATTTGAACAATTATGATTTTTTTTATGATAATGTATGAGCGATTAAATACCAAATTATATTTTTCTATATGCATGTGAATGACTCAATATGTTTTCTGCATGTCAAACAATTTTGTCCCTTCTTTGATAATCTCTTTCACTGCAACCAAACATTACCTAAACCAAAACAAAAATCAAACTACACAAATTAATGAGATTGTTGCACCAAATACAGAGAAGTCACTAATAATTCACCAAATTGTAAGCCTGCATACTAAATTACATAAGGGACTTTAACATTATCTAGTCATTCTCAATAATGATATAAAAATCATAATGTACATAAGCAAAATATAAAAAATAAAAATAAAAACAAAAAAAGACTCACCATTGAATGAGATTGCAGGACATTAGTTGTACAGTTTCGGTGTGGTGTTCCCTTAAAAATATTTCTTAAACAAAACGATATTAGTATAGAACAAAGGAATTTAGTACAAAGATGGTACAACAATATTAATAACACTCTTTCAAGTCATATCTTATTAAATGCGGGACTTTTAGAAAATCGAACTGCTACTTTGCTTCTGTTTTTTTATTACTAATCTTCGTCACTTTTAAAATAATAAAACATATTTAATAGACACATAAATATAAGTTCCAATGGAGAGATATTTTTTGTACACAAAACAAGTGAAAGTGTTCAATCATAATATTGATTGGCTTACAAGTGCTGCCAAGTATCATTGCAATGCAGCTGTGGTCTTTAAATGAATGCTTAATTAGGTGGGTTGGTACCTGCTTATCAAATGATCAATCCACCTAAAAATACAACATAAATCGTTATATATAGGTTACTAACAGAAGAAATGAAAATATTTTCTAAATGGAACCAACAAATCTCATGTCCTCTCCGTTATCGTAGGGTACAAAGTAGGTTTATTTCAGTAATAATGTGACATATGGGTATTTCATTTCAATTTTGATAAGAATTTTATTTCCTTTCTCATGTTAGACTGATAACATGTTTCTGATATTTAAGCTTCACCAATTTGTGTAATTACATGTTTGTGCTTAATGAGAACAAGTTGAAAATTACAATTAAATTATTTTATAAACAAAATATTGTGAAAATAATATAAGAAATAACCTACTAATAGATGGATAAGGAAGAGGAAGAGTTTGGATAGAGGGATAAGGAAGAGGAAGAGTTTGGATGCAGATGGGAGAGAGGATGGGAAGATCTAAATGGACTACAAAGAGACCAAAATTAGCTTGCTGTTACCGAAGGACATAAGAGGTATGGAGTTTTTTCAGATACAGAAGGACATGAGTGGTAGGGTTTCATTTGGGTCTGTCATTTTTTTTTTAGAAAAATAAAATAAAGAGGAAAAACATCGTCAATATATTAAAATAAAATACATGTTTTAGACGCTAAATTTTAAATAAAAACTCGCAGTATTTAATCACATTATAATTTTTTTCTTTCTAATAAATATTATTTAATATATTATTTAATATTTAATATAAATTATTTCAAATCATTATTATACCACTAATTTCTATATACTTCAACTATTCAATCAATAAAAATAATAATTTATTTTGTCCCATATAATTTTATTCATAATTTATTCCTTACATCCTACAGGATAAAATTACTAGTTTCAATAAAAAGGAAATGAAAATAAGAGTGGGAACGAAAACAATATAGGAGTGAAAGCTCTATTTTGGCTAATGTCCTTACATTTTCTTTAATAAATAATTTGTCAAGTCTTTGATTTTTTACAATATCATAATACTTTAAATTTGTAATTTTAAAGAAATAGTTAATTTATTTTATTTAACTTTTGAAAAACGTTTTTAACATTATCTTTGATGAAAATTTAAGCTACTATGTTATTAAAAAAGTTAAATTAAATTTAATTAAATGTATTTTATATAAAATATAATTGTTATGCGTGTAAAAGGTTTTACACTTCAATGTATCACAATCATTAATAAATATTATTTTATTAATAATTAGAATAAAAATTAAATTTAATTTAAAATCTAACGTTATTACTCGCTGAGAGTGTAAAATTTCTTTATATTGTCACTGCATTCCAATTAAATTCAAATAATATATTAGAGAGAGAATATTTCCCTCACAAAAAGATGTAACACATTTATGAGAGAATTTGTTACGGAAATATTGGAGAAGAATAGTATTCATTTCAAATTCCTTTACTAAATTTATTTTTATTAATTTTGTGAGAGATTCTATGAGGGATTTTTTGTGTCAGAAAAATTACGTCACAAATTTCTTCACTAATTTTTATTCTCATAAGATTTATCATTTATCTAGTTTTTCCTCATTAAATCCATCTTAATTAGTGAATGATTTAATTCCCTCACAAATTTCCGTCTCTAATTCAATTTTATTTTTAAAATTCAACCGAACCAAACTGAATCGTTTCTTACGGTTCGGTTGATTTTTTACTTTAAAACTGTCTAAACTGCACCGTAAACATCCCTAATAGCTTAATTTTTAAAACTGCAATTAGTTAAACTTCAATTTTTGTGATTTTTTACAGTAACTTAATTGTTAAACTGCAATTAGACAATCGTTTAGAAATTTGCTCATAATTTTTTGCTTTTTGACCTGTAGGTGGTGATACTGGTTTCACTGGTTTTTCTCATATATGATTTCATGATGGCTGCTCATATTAAAAATTGATCAATGGCCAAATTCAAAATTGATTCTAATATTAAATTCTTAAAAGTTTTAATAGTCTTAAGTCTTAATTCTGAATAGTAACAATATATTAAATTATGTAATTTTATATAGTAAAAGTCTTAATAGTCTTAATAGGGTTTTAGTTTTATATAGTAACAGTATATTATTAGTCTTAAATCTTAATAATATATTTAGTTTTAAAATTATATTAAGTTTATATAGTAAAAGTGTTAATAGTCTTAATAGTATATTTAGTTTTAAAAATTACAGTATAGTTTAATTTTTTTAATAGTCACAACATGTTTTAATAAGAATCCATGATGCTTTTCATTTTATATTGGGCTTGATCATGAAGTTAAATATTGTTGAAATTTTTTAAGTTAGAAGAGCATGCTTTATTTGAAGAAAAAAGTGATAAATAGTATCTTGTTTTATTTGACAATTTTAAAACAGAAAAATGACATCTTATGAAACACTATCATTAATAACCCGAAAATGTATCGTATATTTGGATCAATTTATATGAATTTTATCCACATTTTGATTAATTAAATTACTTTTTATTCGTATTATGTCGGTATTTTCTATGTTTTCTAGAATTTAATGATTACAAGGCATGTGCGAAGAAAGTCGGACAAATCGTACTTGAAATCCACAAATAAAGAGCAAGTATGCAAATATGTGATGCATGGCAAATGTAGGGGTGTGCATAAGTAAAAAGGCTTTAAAAAATAAAGAAATAACAAGAAGCGCAAGGCCCAACCCAACGCAACTTCTCAAGCCCAACAAAGGGGTAACGACCATTACACCCTGCCAAACAAGTCCTAACGGGAGCGTTAAGTTTGGAAGCGAAGCTTCCTCTCCAAGCAGCTTGTGACGTCCGTCACCCTCACCCTAACGGTCTGGAGCGATCGCTACGGAGAAAAATACGCACGGAGAAAATGTCGCTTCTCCTACTTTCAAGCCACACTTCACTTCTATAAATAGGAACGAGATACTCAGATTGTGCACGCTTTCTTTTTCCTTTTGCCTTGCCATCACTCTGTTAATTTTTTCAGTGAATTATATTTCAGTTTTATTTTCCTTTTTCCGATTAGTTTCATTTAGTTTTCTCGGTTCAATTCTTTTTTCTCGTAGCAATTTCCACATCGAAAATTGCTGCGAACTTTTGCTGATTCTAACCTCACGTTAGAATCGTGCTTTTATTTTCTTTCTCGCATTTACTTTTCAGAGCAATAAAGATAGATCTCACCGACCTATGGGAGACACCTGAAGTTAGTCAAATATTCCGCAATTTTATTTTCAGGTTTAATTTAACTTTTTTATTTATTAATGCCAAAATTGTATGAAATGCTTGGGTTATTTAAATTGTCTGATGTTATTTATTTTTGTTGCGATATTATTGAATTGTATAACATGCTAGGCTAAATTTATTTATCGGTATGTAAGGTCATATAGCCGACGGGGTTTAGCAACGCCATTTGATTTGTTCCTTTTAAAAGAATAATTTTCTGGTTTCAGTTACTAGTTTTAAATATTAACTGTGGTGTTACGAGAGTAAAATACAGATAAAAGTTAGGATCAATAAAATGAGAGTTTGAGATAATAATTGGACAGTAGTAATTGTGCATCAACTTAAAATACACCGAGAGCGCTTTTAAGTTGATTAAGTCTTATTTGTTTTCAAAAACTATTTTTAAACTCTAATTGATACAGCGAGAGCGCTCACTTAGGTTTGATTGTAGGATCTGAATCAATAAACACGAGAGTGTGAGAAGAGGGTTTTCAAATAAATATTTTCTACTGCAAACTGTTTTATTAAACTGAGTTGAGTCAATGAGTTGCTAAATCCCCGAAGTCCGACCATTACATACCGATATTCCCCCTTGAATCTAAACTAGATTATAATCAGTTAGGTTCTCTAACCCCAAATCAATTACATTATCAACTTTAGATTTACGTAGTAACCTAAGATAACGATATGTCGACATTTAGTCCCTTGAGATTCGATAATCTTTAAAGCTACACGCGATAGGAATATATACTTGCGGTCTAGATTCTTTAAGACACATAAAGTCGCGATCAATCATTACAATCACCATCACAAGAAATCTCTTTAGTTTAAAGTTTAGTTCAAAATAATGTTAGAGGAAAGACTCATATAGCTTGGGCAAATTATATTAAAAGTCCTGATGGAAAATCTCTTATTTGTATATATTGTCATAGAGCTTTTGGTGGAGGTGGAATTCATATGGTAAAGTAACATTTGGCTGGAATAGTAGGAAACGTTGAAATTTGTAAGTCAATGCCTACAAAAATTTGTTTTCAAATGAAACAACATTTCAATGAGTGAAACAAGAAAATAAAAACCTTAGATGTGACTGGAAAGCGAGTCATTTACTTCAGAGCGGGGCTGAATGTCACTCGCATTGGTACTTATTTTTTACCCAGAACAACTCTGAGAGCTCAGCCTAATTTAAAAAATGTAATGAAAAGTAAAGAAGTTGTAGAAAAGTGTGATCTAACTATTTCTATGTGGTTTATTGATGCATATATTCCTTACAATGCTCCAAATTCGTCGTATTTTCAACATGCAATTGATGCTCTTTGTTGCATGAGTGCTGGATATAAAGTTCATACTCTACATGCACTTCGTGGTAATTTTTTAAATAAGTGGATTGATGACGTGAAGATAAAAATAGAGCAATATAATTCTATTTGGAAGGATACAAGTTGTACTCTTATGGCATATCGGTGGGTGATTGTTGTAGGATAAATCTTATCAACTTTTTAGTTTATTACCCCCAAAGGAACTGCTTTCATAAAGTTTGTTGATGTTTCTGATGCTTCTAAGATTCCAAACACATTGTTTAAGCTTCTCAAGGAAGTAATGTTGTATTTTGGTCCGAAAAATGTTGTTCAAATTGTTATAGATAATGCTGCAAATTATGTTGTTGCTGGATATATTTTGAAAATGGAGTTTCCTAAGTTGTTTTGGTCTCCTTGTGCAACACATTGTATTAATTTGAAGTTGCAAGACATGGGGAAGTTAGAGGAATTAAGTGAGGTACTGTCACATGCTTCAAAAATTACCAAATACGTATATAATCATTATTTTGCATTGTATTTGATTAGACGAAATACATGTGGAAGAGAAATACTCCGTCCATGAAAGTATTCTGATTTCATTATATTGAAAAGTATTCTGACTTATAAAGATGCACTAAATTCCATGATAACATATAAAGATTAGACAACCACAACTTATTCCAAAGATATCAAAGCAAAGCAATTTGTGGTACAAGTCTTAGACTCAAGCTTTTGGTCTACATGTGCTGACATTACATAATCTCTTGTATGTGTGTTGCGTATTGTTGATAGTGAAGATAAACCAACTATGGGATATCTCTACCGAGCTATATATAAATCAAGAGAGGAGATTGAGAAGAGGTTTAGTCAAAAAAAGTTGAAAGTAGAGTCTTATTTGAAGATCTTGGATAATCATTGGGATGCACAACCTCGCAAAAATCTTCATGCTGCTGGTTTTTGGTTAAAACCATCTTGTAGATTCAATCATGAATATGAAAAAAACAAGTCCACCACCCAAGGTCTTTTGGATGTCATTGAAAAGTGTGCTTATGATAGTAAGGACTTCGCGATCTAAATTAACTGCTGAGATGACTTCATTCAAGAATTGTGAAGGTAGTTTAGGAAGAACAACAACTGTAGAAAACCAAGATGAAGTTTTGCCAGGTAAAATTATATGATAAATTTTATACCTTTTATTACAATGTCAATATGTATTTTAAAATGTGTTCTAATTTTTTCGCATGCATTATTCTAGATCAACGGTGGGACACTTATGGAACCGAAGTGCCCAATTTGCAAAAGTTGGCTATTAGAATTTTGAGTCAAACTTGTAGTGCATCTGGTGTGAACGAAATTGGAGTGTGCTTGAGCACATTCATTCAAAAAAGAGAAATAGGTTGAAGCATCAAAAGCTTAATGGCCTCGTTTATTTTTTGTTACAACTTACGACTACAAATAGGTATTACACTTATTATACTTTATATGTTATGGTTTAATAGTTAAGAAATATTGGTTTATGTTCGATACTTGATATGATATGGTTTAATAGTTAAGAAATATTCTATTGTTAAGAATATATGATATGGTTTAAAAGTTAAGAAATGTGCTATTGTTTGGTTTATTCTTTGATTTGTTAAGTTTGTTTGGTTCTATATTTGACGTTATCGGCAATGATTTATAAATCCAAAAAGAAACAAAATTATGATCCTATCGATTGAAACACTTAGTGATCATTCTAATTGGGTGTTGGAGGATTCACCACCATTCTTGACCATTGAGGAGGTGGAAGCACTACGCAAAGATCTTGCTAGTATGACAATCCAACTTATCTCAAATGATATTGGTATGATATTATTTATTGCGATTACAATTATGTTTTTAAATTTTTTTTATATGTCAATTGGTAACCTCTTAAATTGATGTTGTTATAGATGAATTATATTTGAATGGGATTGATGTTGAGGGAGATGCACAACTTAATTATGGAGAAAACAACCAAAGTATTAACATCATCGATGAGAAAGATGTTGTGAATGCAATTGATTTTACTGGAGGATTTTGATATTGAAGGAGATCTTAACATTAAAATAATTTTACTTCCTTTGAATTAAACTTAATAGATATTGAAGTATTTTTGTTCTAAAGTACTCAACTAAATAATGTTGCAATTAGACTTTGTAATTTGTAATATTTTGTTTTGTGAAGATGCTTATATTTAAATTTGAATTTAATTTATGAACCAATGAATTTATGATATGATATTTTCTAAAAATTTAAGTGTTATTTATACTTTTTTAGATTTTTAGATATTGAATGTTCCGGTTCGACCGGTTTTATAAATATATAATTTAGTTACAATGGCTGATCTATAAACCGAATTATCTGATTTAATTCAGTTTAGTCATGCGATTCAACTAGTAATTTAGTAGTTTGACCGATGAACCAGTGATCTAGTATCTTTACAGGTTTGATGATTGGTCCGATTTTTATAATATTAATAATTTTAATTGATTGATAATTTTTCATTTTATCATATTCTATCTCAAACTTTTGTATGATCAGATTGAAAAACCTTAATTCTTTTTTCTAACTTGTTCAACAAATATTAATACAACAAATTTTCTGTAAATCATATGCACATGCGAGTGCTTATCGGATTTTTCAAAAATCCCATCAAAACACATACTAGAGTTATTAATTAACCTAAAGTCCGGTACAGTTCATACTTTTTCAATATCAATATGTAAATGTTTTAAAAAATTCTATCCAGCAGATTTTTAAGATTTACGAAGTTTAGAGGTAAATAATATCATAGTGGAAATTGAATTTTTTAAAAGTGGTAGGGATGTAAGGTTCATCTTATGAGATGTCATGTAAAATCCTCTAAGTATGAATGGTCTTAGAAGGACACCAGACTCATGATCCAGGGCCTTAAAAAGTTGGAAGTCTCAAAATCGACAAAAGAGTTAAAACAACATTAGAGATAATAAATAATATATAAGCACGTTTGCAGAATTATAACACACGAGTACCTAGCCTAACAAAAGCATAGTTGTCTATCATGTTAGGTGGTAATGTGCGTGTTCGTATTATCTCTCTTTTAGCATTTCATCGCATAATTTTTATCTCACACGCGCTCGTCACTGGACTGCATCACCGTCATCTTTGATGATAAACACAACCAGTGACATTCGCTTTGAGTTTGACACGGTGACCTTCTTCTCTCTCCTAAACAAAAGAGAAAACAAAATTAAAAAAAATTAAAAAAATTTAAGGTTGTTCAATTTTTAATTAGGATTCAATGTTTAATATTAGCTAGGACCTCTAAAAAGTTAGGACCAGCCTTGCATCTAAGTAAAATTGCCATCATGGCTCATATTAGAGAACAAATTAGCACGTACATTTCTTGGAAATTTCTTCACCCATCTAGTGGGGTTCTTCTCCACCCCTAGTAGAAATACAAAAATACCCCTATATTTCGTAAGTACACTTACAAATTCACCTCAGAGGTGGATTTCGTAAGTGCACTTACGAAATGACCCAATTTTTTTAAAATAAGGTGAATTCGCAAGTGCACTTACGAATTCATCTT
Organism: Vicia sativa; assembly: GCA_021764765.1. Taxonomy (NCBI): domain Eukaryota; kingdom Viridiplantae; phylum Streptophyta; class Magnoliopsida; order Fabales; family Fabaceae; genus Vicia; species Vicia sativa. The sequence goes on from CM038792.1 coordinate 224,203,690, forward strand.
ATTTAGTTTACTTCATAAGTGCACTTAGGAATTCACCTACATTTCAGGGTGTTTCGTAAGTGCACTTACGAATTCTCCCTGTATCTCAATTTTATTAGGATTTTATTTTGATTTTTATTCTTATGGTATATATCTATTAAATATAAAAGATCTTTATAATTTATAAATCATTACAAGAATCTATTCGTTTAATATTAAATATTCTATTTTAATAAGAAAATAATTTTTATACACTTTAAGTGTAAAATTTGTTTACACAATCAATCAATAGAAATTTAACAACATGTAAAATTATTTTACACGGTAAAAGTGTTGGTACATGATTAATTTTCTCTTTAATAATATTAATTATTAATAAATTCAACTTTTGATTATAATATAAATATATTTTTAATATAATAAATTTTTAATTACAACACAATAGTTCATTATCAATACTATAATAAAAATTAAAAAGTGTCATCTAAATAAAATTTAACTTTTAAAATTATAATTAAAAAATATTTCTTATATTTTTTATAAATTTTTTTTCCATAATTTTAAATAAATAATTAAAAGACAATTACATTTCACTATTATAATTAAAAAATTAATTATTATATTTATTATTTTATTTCATATCATAAATTTACTTTAGTAATTTTTAATTATAAATTTAATTTATTTTTATTAATAATAATTCAATTTAATTATATTATTGTTATTATTATATTATAAATAAATATCTTTTCAAAATAAAATCCTAATAAATTTGGGATATTGGTCGAATTTGTAAGTGTAGTTAGAAAACACCCTAAAATGTAGTTGAATTCGTAATTGCACTTACGAAAAAATAAAATCTTAATAAAATTTGGATATTGAGGAAATTTGTATAAAATAAGGTGAATTCGTAAGTGCACTTATAAATTCATCGAGAAAGATCAATTTCATAAGTGCACTAACGAATTCACCTAATAAGATGGACTTGTAAGTGCACTTACGAAGAATATTTTTAATTTTTCGAAAATGTGAGAGAAAATCACTAGATAGGTGAAGAAATTTCTAAATTGTGAGCTGCAAAATCTCGTTGCATAAAAGTTCGTTGTGTACAATGAATGTGCTATTTTTAAAAAGTTATTTGGTTGCTATAAATTAAATTATGTGTTGTGTGTTCATTTTTTCATCAATGTATTTAATGTGCTGAGACTGATTCCATTATTTTGTAGCAATGGTGAAAAATAGACTAATTATATTCATCATTAGTTGGGCTAGCATCATAGTCAAAACTCATGTTCTGCTCTTGGTGCTTGCACCAATATATTCATCATTAGTTGGGCTAGCATCATAGTCAAAACTCATGTTCTGCTCTTGGTGCTTGCACCAATAACTATATTATACTTTATCTTTTAATGAAAAGCACCAATAACAATATGTGGTAATGTGAAGACGCCATAATCTCAAACATTATTTAGAGTTGGGCTACATAAAAACTTGTAGCAACTTTAATCCACAAGTTCAAATCAACAATATTATCATGACCAAAAGGAAAATTTTAGCATCACTATATATCTTGTAGTCTTTTTCAATAGTGACATCATTAAGCAATTACTTTTTTAGATTGAATTGTTAGTGGTGAATTTTATATCAATTATAAATAATTTAAATTTTTAGATATATAAGAGAGATGATTTATATATTTAATATTTTATAATCTAAAAACCTATGTGATATCTAAAAAGAGATAGGTAGATAATCTTATCCATTCATTTCTAAACATTAAGTTATTGTTTAATAAACATGAATCAGTCCTTAATATTAAATTTTCAAATAATGAATTGACTCAATTCGAAAATAGTTCAGAAATCGATTCGATAATTAAATCATTGAATTAAGTTCATGAACAAAAAAATTGAATATGAACAAAAAATTAAATTCATTAACTAAATGAGTTGAATTTAAAGTATATATAGTTAAACTTGTTAAGTTTATGAGTCAACTCGATTACATGTGACAATGATTATAATGTCTTTAAATTTAAATTCAAATATTTACTCTAAATCTTAATCTATATTTTCTTCTAATCTAATAATTTTAATTGATAATTTATATTTTCAAGTGAGCAAAATATTTTTAAATATAATTATACAAATAAAATCATCATATAAATGGAGTAGTTTTAAAAAAAAAAGATTTTTAATCCGTGAAGCACGCGAAATGAACCTAATGAGTCGAATTGAGTTGTTCGTAACTTATAATAAATCGAATTTGAATTTAAAAGAATTAGGGTCGAACTCAAATCTATAATTAAACTGATTCAACTTTTAACGAGTCGAGCCGTCCGAACCCTAGTCTAATGTCACAAAAACAAATATGTTCATGTTTTAATGAAGTACCCTATCACATTTAACTATTTAAATGGCCAGGTAAAGAGTTAGTTTTGTGTATAAATATCCATGTATCCATATGCATGTTACTTACTCAAAAATCTATAGAGTTAATAATGGCTCTAAACCTTGTTAAACTTTCAACCTCTTTCCTTTTACTCTTTTTAGGAAATCCATTTCCCATTTTGGAGTCAAGAATCATAAAACCATCCAAGGATCCATTCATCAAAACTCTCCAAAACCTCAAAGGTGTTAAAAAAGGACAAAGCCTAGAAGGCATTGGAGAACTCAAAAACTACCTTAAAAAATTTGGCTTCCTTAATGTTCAACATGATGCTATTACTAATCCTTCCATAATTCTAAACAACCACTTTGATGAAAACTTGGAATTTGCCCTAAAACAATTTCAAACATACCATAACATACATGTAACTGGTCTTGTAGACACAACAACTATAGATATCATGAGCCTTCCACGTTGTGGTGTCCCTGATTTGTATAATCATAGTTACAAACGTAACGGGTTAGTGATGCTTTCAAATTATACCTTCTTCCCAGGTTCACCAAAATGGAATGACTCAAAAAGGAACTTGAAATACATATATACAGCAAGAGTTGATACGTTGACTATGGTTGATGTGAGACAAGCGTTTGAGAATGCATTTTTAAGTTGGTCGGAAGTTACTGATTTCACTTTCACAGAAGTTGGAGTTGTTAGTATGGCCGATATAACAATCGGATTTTACAGTCGTGGTCACGGTGATGATGATCCATTTGACGGACCTGGAGAGGTTCTCGCTCATACCTTTCCTCCAGAAGATGGAAGAATTCATTTTGATGGTGATGAACATTGGACCAACAATCCCACAAGTTTTCAAGATGATTTTGGTAAGTAAAAAAAATAGGACAATATAATTTATTGAGTTAGGAATATAAATTTTAGACTTAATTGTAGTTTTCGTCTGATTTTGTTTTTTTACTATTTTATAGATTTTGGTCCCTTTATTTCTAAATCCCTAACTTTGGTCATTTTTGTTTTATCAATTTCCTTATTGTTATCTATATATTTGCAATTTTCATTCTTTAAATAAATAATTAAATTTTGTTGCGTAGAATTTTTTTTTTTTTAACATTGTAAATTTTCATGTGGTTGTGTATAACTAACTACAACAAAAAATAATTTCAGGTATTGATGTTGGATTATTTAGGAGGCCTAATTATACTAAACGACCAATGCCAATAGAGAAACATGATTTAGAAACAGTGGCTTTGCATGAAATGGGTCACCTTTTAGGCCTTGGACATAGTGGTGACGCAGATGCTATTATGTTTCCCTATTATTCAGGTGTTAGGAGAAACTTGCGACAAATTGACGTGGATGGAATATTGGCTCTTTACGTGCTTCATAAATAACTAGAAACTAAAAAAATAATTAATCTACTTGTAAAAAAATCATGTGAGTTATAAGAAATAATCCTTTATGAAAGAGCATCGATGTATATTTACTATATTAATGGGTCAACATATGTTACATAGCAAGTCATGGAATTTAAACTCTCCTCATGGATTTCAGGTAATCAGCCACTCACACTTTGAATTGTTACAGAATTATAGGGGACCCAGTTCAAATTCTCGGGCCATAGATATATCGATGTTAGTATACTAGTAGGACAACCAATAAAACTGATAAATATAATTACAGAACAATTTCGCATATCACATAAGCTAGCTCTAAATACCCCTAACAACACTAAAGCCTCTGACAGTTCTTATCCAAAAGGGATTGTCACGTAATATTGTAGTTTTATCTAGTATAATTGGCGTCTGTAGAACCGTGGAACTCTGGTAAAACTAACTAGGGTCACCCTCACTATAATCAATTAGAGTAATTTCTTTGCACTCACCCCACACTATGATGAACAATAAGATAACTACTCTGACCAACTAATACTCTGAGGATGAGGAAAGTGTCAAAATCGAGATACATGCTGTTATAGACGACCTTCAACATCCAGTATGCCAAAAAGGACCTACGAAAAGCGTTTTTTTTGGATTTTAAAAGCGCTTTCGTAGGTGGCGCTGCTATAGGTTTTAGCAGCGCTTTTTGTTTAGAAAAAAGTGCTTTCGTAGGCCTACCTATGAAAGCGCTTTTCACCAAAAAGCGCTTTCATAGGTAGGCCTAAGGCAGCGCCTTTTTCAGGAAAAACGCTTTCATAGGTGCCTACAGAATGCATTAAAGGCATTCTAAAGTAGACCTAAGAAAGCGTTTTTAAAAGCGCTTTCATAGGTGGCCTATGGCAGCGCTTTTACTCAAAAAGCGCTCTCATAGGTGGCCTATGGCAGCGCTTTTTTATTAAAAGCGCTTTCATAGGTTTTCTACTGAAAAATCAAAAATTTAAAAAAATTTTAAACCTGCATTTTTTGCAGCATTATTTCATAAACCTGTAATTCATAAACCGGTAATTTACAATCTTATATACAAATACCATTATATACCATTGTTATCCAAATACCAAATTTAAATATTATATACAAATACCATTATATACCATTCATATCCAAAATATATATACACCATTGTAATTCAATTAACATATTTTTAAATGTACCAAAATCAACCCTAACAAAATCAGCTATATAACACTAAGTAAATCAGTCCTAATGTACATATATATATTCAAGGTCCTGATCCTGCAAGTTATGAACATAATAACACGGTCAGTATTGTATACACAAAACAATGTATTCATAACCATTTTCACACAATAATGTATTTATACCTTATAAGATTCTTTTCTCAATAAAATATTGACACAACTCCTCTTTGAGTTCTTCCAATTGAAGTTTCGTGTAATATCCACACTTGTATTCATCAAAATACTACATACCAAAACAAAAAATATTCATGATTTAGTTAAAAGTAATAAATTGTATGAAATATCCGATAAATAATAAAACAAAGTATAAATCCATAATAAGTTATAAATCCATACCGTGATTGGAATCTCTATTTCGTTCATTTGAATGATTTCTTTGATAAACTTCAAAACGAAGTATCCGCAATCTATATCGTTTTGTTGTTGAGGACACTACATAGAAAAACAAAAAAGAATATATAGATTGATTGTTTTATCAAGTAGCATAAATATTTTAAGCAAAATTGTGGGAATTAATATACCTGTACTTTGATCCAATTAATAATGTTTGATTTAGACCGTGGTACCCGTGCTTCCCTTTGACATCGAAATACTTGTATTGAACTAACAAATTTTTTGGGTATTTATTTAGAACAATGACATAGAAATAGTTAGATATATAAACACAAACAAATATTTAGAATAATGTCACTTACGTATCAATCATTAGCTTCATTTCTGGATAATTTGTCCAATCACCGTCAACCGAATTCAGGTAATAGACCACTTCCTTTATGGGATTGATAGCAAGCAACAATGACATCTATAAATTAAAGCAACAATTTAGATGAAAATTTTAATGTAAAAAATACAAATATTAAAATGAACTTAGAATGAAAATCTAACCCTGAATTATACGCCAAAAGATACAAGCTTTCTGTACTGCCAGTTGCCATGAATCTATCAACCAAGTGCTCTCTTACTGAATCCGGTTCCCTAGCAATTGTTGCTCCGCTGACACGGGAGGAAGACACGAAATGGAATCTATTTGACAATTGATTCCCGCACATCAATTTGTCAAATAACATCCTTAAATAAAAACATAATTAATATTAGACTATTTCAATTAAATGTTTTAAAAAAATGTTCAACCAATTAAATAATATATTGATTGGGGATGGATGAGTGCATAACACTGACACCTAATTCTCCATGAAGAAAGATTTGTTCCATGTCCTCTTGTCCAATTGTTTCGGTACATGGAAAACCAAAGACACATGCATCCATATCCATTTGACGAATACCACCATTCATCAAATCTTATGTGCCCACTAGTGTTTGACACGGCCGAAATTTAGGCACAAATTTTCGGACAGGAACCCTTTTCTTAGGTGGTACCCTACCAACTTTCCGACTCACCTGTTGTGATCCTTGAAAAGGTACCTAAAAATCATATAGACTTATGTAAGATATAAAGTTATGCAGTTTTTTATTCTGAACATAAAATTAACACTTTAAACGTACCTCTCTTTGCGATGCAACAGACTCACCGCGCTGCAAAATCCCTTTATCCTTAGATGCGGGTTTTGTAGGAGTCTAAAATTACCATGTAAAAAATTGAGGTTAGAACTGTCAGTTGAATACTTAAAGATTCATAATGGTTTTCAACATACCTGATCATCTATGAAGATGAGGTCTGATGGTCATGCCCCAAAAGATCCTATTGCATCTCACAACAATGTGGTCTCCGCAACAATGTCGGTAAAGCATTCAAATCTAAAACAACATCAACCAATACCTTCATGTGGCCATCCAGGAGCAGTCTATGGTGAAGTAAATCTCCCGAGGTGTTGTGCACTTTTCCCTTGCCAACTACCCGATAAGTCGGCGACGATAGGTATAGCTGAGAACATGAAATGCCCTAAACCAATAATAACCGTTAGACTTCCTTTATAAATTACAATAAAACTTTCTCTAATGGATTATCATCTTAATTACCTCGGGAAATTTATGTTGACAATTGATACTAGCCTTGTCACTAGTTTCTTTTGTTGTGAACAACTCTTTATATCTCTTTATCCTTTAGTTCACGGACTTGTGCTTGTAAATCCTGCAATGTTTGCATCACTGCATTGCTAGGATTTTTCTTGGATTCTTATAGAGAGGTTGGAGTCACACCATGACCTTTACCCTCACCCGTCCAGATACTCAGCAACATTTAGTGCTTCTGAACGCTCACGATATCCTGGTCATCACCTGTGGATACTGATTGTGATATAGTCTCCTGTAATTCATTTACATATCGAAAATTAAAGTGACAATGTTAATTACATATTAATAAACATTTAATATAATTTAATTAAAGACACAATGTTATACTTACACACTCATCATAAACATGTTGTAGATCGGGATTAACAACTCGATCTTTGCCAACACGAGCTTCCTTCCACAACACATGTGCGGGTAGTGATGTTTCGTCACTTTGCGTCTCTTCCAACTACGCATTGTTACAAATAATAAAATCATCAATTATAACACATTAAGAGAATTAATAAGATCGTAGAATTGATATTTACTTACAATTTTTTCCTGTAAGCGTGCATATCCCAAACACCCTTTTTTATATGGATATGTGGGTTTTGACGCTCTCTCGCAATTTACGACACTCACTTTCTTGAAATTCTCGTCTCTTCTTTGGCCTACAAAAGCAACCCATTCTTCGGGTGTAATGAAGCTCTCATATTTCTTTGGACGTTCAGGATCCTCTTCAACAAAATTTCCTTCCTCATCTTTAAGATACTTATTTGTTAAAAAAGCTCCACCCTCTGTGTCTTTTTCCGGCCAAGCCCATTATATACTTTTTGCAGGCATCTTCAATGTTAAAGGACCTCTACAAAAAAACATACGCATAGAGGGTGTTAGTATATGTAATTTAAACACATTATCGTCAATATAAAGCAAATAACAACAACCATATATGATACCTTTATCTCAGTCCAAATTTTTTCTTTAGCCTCGTCCAACTCTCCTTTTTTCCATCTAGGAGTGGTGATCGGAATGTGCATACGAACAAGCGTACCGATGTAGCTTGTCAGCTTTGCAGAATTAGACCCAATTAGTTGGTCCTCATTATTCCAATCTACATTGTATGTAACTCCTCTATCTCTATCACGAATGATTCCCCGCATAATAGTTATGCCTCGTGTGATATCCTTTTCTGAAGTATCTTGTGGAACATTTTCTGAAGTATCTTGATTACTAGCCATTTGACCTGTAATAAAGAAAAATAAAATAAAATAACATATATAAAAATCCATAATCATATATATTATAAAGAAAAAAAATGAAATGACATATATTTAAATTTTATTGAATGATATAGGCTATAATTATATATACCATAATGAAAAAAAATGAAATGACATATATTTAAATTTTATTGAATGATATAGGCTATAATTATATATATACTATTACCTTTTTCACTAACATCTCTTTCTTTTCTTGGTAGGAATATGTTCTACTCGTCTCTTAACAACGCGGACGGTTGGATTGATCCAAATACCCTCATTATGATCATTTCTAATACACGATTCATTCTCATTTTGATCACTTCTGGTAAAATATTCAATGTCAACACCAATATCGCCTTGATTTCCAATGTTTTCATCAATTACTTTGTTAGAGAAAAGAACTATAGACCATTTCGTACTTGTCGGATCAGTGACATAGAACACTTGTTTAGCTTGAGAGGCTAGAATGAAAGGCTCGTATTTGTACCCCACCCTGTTAAGATCCACTTGCAAAAATCCTGACTTATCCATTCGTATACCATTACTATTTTCAACCCACTTGCAACCGAATATATGAATCTGAAATTTCTCGTAATCAAACACCCAAATCGCTCGATAACCCCAAAATCGATGATTTGCAAATTTGGTTTAAGTCCTTCACACTTGATATGTGCATTGCTTCAGCTACCAAGGTGACACCACTATTTTGCATAGTACTTTTATCATCTTGTTCTTTGGTATAAAATGTGTATCCATTAATTGCGTATGCGTTATAAGAAAACACAACCAAACTTGGACCATATGATAAACATCACAACCTTTTCATTCGAAGGGATCGAACGATACTTTGAATAAATATGTTCCTTAAACCATGGTATGAAACTTGGATTGTGCTCTCGTACAATCCAATTCTCATTTCTATTCGAATTTAAACCTCGAAGAACACCCTTGTGCATTTCAACATATGGCTCAACCTCAATCTCATTGTGCAGAACATACAAATGCACTTGATCCCGTTCGACCCTTGATACTGTCACAACTTTATTTCCAATTAGCTTCTTACCTTCTTTTTTTTCAACAATATGAGATTTGGGAAGTCCAATTGATTGAACGTTTGACAAATATTCAGTACAAAACTCAACCCCTTCTTCAACAATGTATCATTCGGCAATACAATCCTCTGGTCGACTTTGGTTTTTCACATACCCTTTTAATATTTTCATATAACGTTCAGCAGGGTACATCCATCTCATATAAGCTGGTTCGCACAATTGTGTCTCTTTCACAAGATGAACGACAAGATGAACCATTATGTTAAAAAACGAGGGAGGAAAATATATTTCAAGCTCACACAAAGTAACAACTATTTCTTTTTGCAATGTTGGTAAGATCCCAGGATCGATCACCTTACTGCAAATTGACTTGAAGAAAAACACAATTTAGTTATTTTACTTTTTTTCGGCAATAATAGAACGTATACCTATCGGTGAAAATGTTCCATTATAACATGGCAATCATGCGTCTTTAAACTTTTTAACTTGAGGTCTTTCATAGACACAAGTCTTCTAATATCTAATGAGTAGCCTTCTGGAACTTTAACTTCACTCAAAAACTTACATAATATTTTTTTCTCCTTTCTAGATAGAGTGTAAACAGCAGGTGGTAGATATGTCCGTCTTCCTTTCTTCACGGGTCCCAATTCAGTTCTTATTCCCATGTCTACCATGTCCTCCCTTTCTTTAAGGCCATCCTTAGACTTCCCTTTACATTGAGTAACCAATAACATGTCAAATACATTTTTTCAATATGCATCACATCAAGAAAATGTCTTACGTACAAAGATTTCCAATATGGCAATTCAAAAAAAAATTGACCTCTTCTTCCACCCACCTGTGACAACTTTATGTGCAAAATGCTTGCCAAACCGAATATTCACATCTTTCACCTTTTCAAAATTTGATCACTGTCAATCCGGTGAGCTCTCGTTGTTCGGTATCTCCATTGAACGCTTTTCTCCATCCACGATATTGATGTTTAGAAGTTAAGAATCTACGATGACCGAGAAAGACATTCTTCTAACAAAGTTTCAATCGCATCGTATCGATTTCATCTTCACAGACAGGACACACTTTTTCACCTTTAATGCTATACCCGGATAGATTTCCGTATGCTAGAAAATCGTTAATTGTTCCAAACAACATTGCCCTCAAGTTGATACTTTCTTTCCTATAACCATCATAAACTTCCACACCGTTCTCCCACAAAATCTTCAAATCTTCGATTAATGGTTCCAAGTATACGTCCATGTCATTTCCTGGTTGTTTAGGCCCAGAAATTAACATAGATAACATCATGTACTTACGCTTCATACATAGCCACAGAGATAGGTTATAAATCATAAGAATCACAGGCCATGTGCTATGCGAGATACTTTGAATACCGTGTGGGTTCATTCCATCACTAGAAAATGCCAAGCGAAGGTTTCTTGCTTCTTTTCCAAATTCAGGATAATCATTATAAATTTTCATCCATTGTGGAGAATCTGCCGGATGTCGAAATTTTCCATCAATAATTCTTTCATCTGAATGCCAAGTCAAGTGTCTTGAATCAGTTTCACTACGATACATCCGTCTAAATCTCAGGATTATAGGAAAATACCATAAGACTTTTATCGGAAACAACTTTTTCTTATATCGAGGGGCACCGCATTTAGGACACTCATTTAACGATGCATACTCGTTTCGAAACAAAACACAATCTTTAGAACATGCATGTATCTTATTATAGCTCATGCCAATAGAGTACAACATCTTTTTTGCCTCATACGTTCGATTGGGAAGAACATTATCCTCTGGTAGCATATATTTCATAAGGGCTAATAACTCTATGAAACTTTTATCCGACCATCCATTGTCGGCCTTTAAGTTGTACAACTTTAACACCACAGACAATCTTGTGAATTTTGTACAACCATTATACCACGGTCTGCATCGCAACCTCTCGAACATTTTGGGACAATCATTAAGATCTTCTTCAAGCGTGCAATCTCTTGACTCGATCATAATCGTATGTATCATTGCAATTGTCTTTGAAGCATATGTCCTCTTATCCCCGATTCAACACCGTTATTCCAACATGTATAACTATCTATCAATTCCATAAATGCGATGCCAATTGAACTGCGTCAACCCGGTTCCCATAACAATACAAACAAGGACATGTCATTCACTGGGGTCTTTTGGGCGCAACAACAAACTTAACAAACTCCGAAACCCCATTCTCGTAGTCTTTCGACAATCAATTGGAATACATCCATATCTTATCCATATCAACTAATTAGTGCAAAAAGGTATCTGCGTAAACAAGGGATGTCACAATTAAAATTAAATAAAAAGCCTCAACTTCAAAATAGTAGTCATGCTTAAGAAGGAAATTATTAGGATAGAATATTCAAATCAATATCATGTTCTCGCATGGAAAATATCACAAAAATAATTCTAATTCATAAGTATTCCCAACATAATTTAAAACAATGGAGTATAAACAAAACTCATCATCCAAACGTTTTCCTGTTACAACTATCGAGCATGACACACACGGCGGATAAATTACGACAGCTCTACTAGCCATCCTCACCGACGTGCTAACTTTAATATGAAATCATTAAAGTAAGGGTGAGATCTCTATTATAGAATGCATTATACATTTTAAATACAACGGAACAATTCAATATATTAGTTCACTATCATTAACATAATCATAATCCATTTCACAAATGCATTTCACACACAATCATTATGCAAATATAATCAATCGATGAAAATTGTAACATGAAACCATCCTAGCATGTTACAACTCCATATGCAATGGCGATGCATGTGGTACCAAACGTGAACCAAGTCCACAGGAAAACAAAGGTCAATCAATGATTCGCCCGTATCCACGGGTCAAGAATCTAGCCTCACCACCACTATCCATTGGGTACGGTTATTGGCTGCAAGTTCAATTCCACACAATGGGAATGAACCATCACCAAAATGTTTATGCATGTAAAACATACAACATCCAATCGAATATGATCACAACATATTTCCACACGATGCCAACACCAATATATCACATGATAACAACTTATTCATAATGGATAGGCAAAACATATAAGTATTAGTGCTCATTCACTAAATCGAACAATTTTACTAATTCTCTCTAAACTACCAAGTTTTAAAATACCTTTTTAAAAAAATCATAAAATAATTTTTCTCATTTTATAAGATAGTATATTTAATTTATAAGATATGGCACTCAAATCGAGTTACGGTTTGGAAAATATGAATTTTAAAGTTTTAAGTATTTTGAAGTTCAACATAGTGGTAATCGGTTCCTCTCAGGAGAATCGGTTCCATTTTTCAAAAACACTGGAATTTTGTATGGGGAACTTGGATCACCCATCGGAACCGGTTCCACGTAGAAAATGGTTTTCTTTGAAAATTTTTCGGTTCCTCCCTAGGAGTAACCGTTTTCCAGCCTCCTGGTTTTGAAAGTTCCTCCACATGGGAAGGTTCTCAGAACCAAAAATTGCTATTTTGACAGCACCATGTATCCCAATTCATTCCTTTTCATTCCCATACAATTAATGCATCAAACACCAAAATCCAACCAATACAACAACACATATCATAATTTCATCATCCCTAATAATTCCATATCATTACTAATGGTTCCAATTCATATAATTCGACGCATTTAGGGATATTCCTACAAACCTAGATTATCAAATTCAAGTTTTCTAACATATTTAACCATTCAATTGAATCCCAAAACCCTAAGGCATCATAATGAATGAAATCACCTTGATTTCTTCAAATTTTTTGGCTTTTCCTCTTCTCTTCTCCAATCTCACGTATGATGAATTTCCAAATAATTCTCTTTTCCTTTTTTCCTTTTTAATATTCCTTTTTTTTCCAATAAAATAAATAAAATAGTAATTAGTAAGTTTTTTCCTCTAATTACTCCTCACCAACTCTTCTTTCCTTTAATTAATTAATTAATTCCAATAATTCCAAATATTAATAATTAAACTCTTAATTAAATTAAAATTAAAATTTTTATTTTAATATTGAATTATTTACTGTCCTTCTCGAGTGACTTTTTCCTCCAGTGGTTCCTCCGTTGGCTTGCTTTCACCTCTTTCAACAATTGCTTCACCTTATCAAATTTGCTTGGTATTCACAATCTCATGAGACGGATCGGAATGTACCTCCTCAACCGAGATACATGGAAGGCGTCGTGCAAGTGACGGTGGTAAAGCAATCGATAAGCAACTCTTCCAACCTTCTTGGTAATTACGGACCAATAAAGCGCAGATTCAACTTATTTGACTTCAAAGCTCGACCAATACCAATCATCGAGTAACTAAATACATGATCTCCTTCACTAAACTCAAGGTCTTTCCTCCTCTTATCATGATAACTTTTTTCGACTACGAGAAGCTCTCATCTTCTCGCATCATCTTGATCTTTTAAAGTCATTGGACAATCTCGGTCCAATCACAACACTTTCTCGATTCATACCAACACAACGGTACGACACCTCCTACCATACAATGCCTCAAATGGAGCCATACCAATACTCGAATGAAAACTATTGTTGTAGGTAAACTCAATCAATGGTAGATAGCTATCCCAAGCTCCACCTTTCTAACACACAAGCTCTCAACAAATCTTCCAACGACTGAATCGTTCTCTCCTTCTGACCATCGGTCTGCGGATGATAAGCGGAACTCAATCTCAACTTAGTACCTAAAGCTTCTTGCAGCCCCGTCCAAAACTTAGACGTAAACCTCGGATCCCTATCCGACACAATGCTAGAAGGAATACCATGCAAACTTACGATCTTCTCAACATACAGTTCTGCCAGTCTCTCTATCGGATAATCCATTCTTATCGGAATAAAGTGAGCAGATTTTGTCAACCGATCGACAATAACCCAGATAGAATCACAATTCTTTGCTGTCCTTGGTAAACCAGATACAAAATCCATAGAAATGCCATCCCATTTCCACTCTGGAACAAACAACGGTTCCATCAATCCTGACGGTTTCTGATGTTCAATCTTTGACTTCTGACAAACCAAACACGCATACACAAACTCAGCAATTTCCTTTTTCATTCCAGGCCACCAAAATAACTTTTTCAAGTCATGATACATCTTAGTAGCACCGGGGTGAATACTAAACCCACTACGATGTCCTTCAACCAAAATACTCTTTCTAATCTCGGCAACATCCGGAACACACACTCTATCACCAAATCTCATAACGCCATTCTCGTCAATTCTGAATTCACCTCCTTGACCCTGGTTGATCAATGTCAATTTATCCACCAAACCAACATCAGATTTCTGTCCATTTCGAATTTCTTCCAGAATACCACTAGTCAGCTTCAACATACCCAATTTCACACTATCAAGAGTAGTTTCACATACCAAACTCAAATCTCTGAATTGCTCCACCAATTCCAATTCACAAACCATCAACGTTGACATATGCAAGGACTTCCTACTTAATGCATCTGCAACAACGTTTGCCTTACCAGGATGGTAATTCAAACCAAAATCATAGTCCTTGAGAAATTCCAACCATCTCCTCGGCCTCATATTCAACTCTTTCGATCAAAGAGACACTGCTCTTATGATCACTGAATACCTCAAACCGAGAACCATACGGTAATGCCTCCACAATTTCAAAACAAATACTCTGCAGCCAATTCTAAATCATGAGTCGGATAATTCCTTTCATGAATCTTCATTGTCTTGAAGCATAAGCCACGACCGCTTATCTTGCATCAAAACACCACCTAATCCCATCAAAGACGATCATAATACACCACAAAATATTCTGCGGATTCAGAAAATCGAATCGGAGCACTAGTCAACCTCTTCAACTCTTGGAATCCTTCTCGCAATCGAATCCCAAATAAACGCTTGACCCTTTCTTGTCAACTTAGTCAGCGGCAAAGCTAACTTCGAAAATCCTTCAATGAACTTTCTTTAGTAGCTGCAAGACCAAGAAAACTACTGATTTGAAACATTCTTGCTTCCCCGAGATACCGCTTCTACCTTCGAGGATCAACAATGCCACTATTGGAAATCACATAACCAAGAAAACTTACTTCACTTAACGAATTCACACTTAGACAACCCGCACAACTTCTTCTCTTTCAACAATTCTAACACAATCCTAAGATGTGTTGCATGCTCTTCATCATTCTTTGAATAGATCGAATATCATCAATAAAACCACCACAAACTTATCAAGATACGGATGGAATATCCTGTTCATACTCCATGAAAACACCAGTGCATTAGAAACCCAAACGGCATAACAGAATACTCATAATGTCCATACCTCGTTCTAAATGCGTTTTCAATATATTCCGTCTTCACACGAATCGATGATATCCGGACCTCGGATCAATCTTACTAAATACACAAGCTCCACTAAAACCATCAAATCATCAATCGGCAATGGATATCGATTCTTGATTGTCACTTTGTTCAACCGCTGTAATCACACCCTCATTGTTCCTTCCTTCTTCTTAACCAACAACAGAGTACCACGGTGAAACACTAGGACGAATAAACTTCTTCTCAAGTAATTCCTACAACTTCTTCTTCAATTCGGATAATGGATGCATGCGAGGCGCCATCGACACGGATTAGTTCGTGAATCAAATCTATAGCAAACTCCACTTCTCTCGGTGGCACTAACATTTTTCGGAAATTCATTCAATAGGTAATTCACCATTCTTAGCTTTTTTTCATTTCATCGAAGAATACAACATAAACACTACAACACCATCTTTAATTGAATTTCTTAATTACGGCACATTTTCAACTTTAGCTTCTTATATGTTCTATGAATCAAAGCATTCCAAGGATAATATGTTGTTCTAAAGGTAGGCACACTAAATCCATACCGAAACCTCTACAAAAATTACAATAGGACAATTCCTACAAACATGAAGTATATTTACATGAGTGATAAATACTTCCATCCATATTTCCAAATTAAAATCCAATTCAATTGTTCCAAAGATAATAATCGCAATAAAGGTATGCCATTAATAAAACATGTACCTTTAATCAACCGATCATCGGCTTAATCTCTGATCTTGACAAAGCGAACAACTTCCCACCAGCTTGCTCTTTCTTTGGCTTAGTGCAGTGCGGACGAGTATGTCCTTCTTCGCCATAGTTGTAACACGTTACCTTTTCTCGCACTTGCATACATGACCAAATCTCCACGGCACTTCTTTGCATCATTCTTGCATTCATTAGCTCGATGCCCCATCTCACCACACCGTAACACTTAATGGAAGAACCGAGTCTCCCACTAGGGTTCCTCAACCACTTTTGATTATTCTTATCATAGGGCTTACCACGATCCATCTGCTCCCCTTACGATCAACATATCCTTGAGCACTCGACTTAGTACTAGCAAGATCCTCTTCCGTAATCCTACTAGTCCACTAAATCGAAACCTCCTAATGCGATACGATACCTGCTTGATCTCATCACGAAGACCATTTTCAAACTTGATACATTTGGAAAATTCTCCATCTGCATCATTAGTATAATGAGCATAGTACTTCGCCAATTCGGTGAACTTGAAGCATACTCACGGACTTGTTGCCTTGCTTGAGCTCTAGAAACTCAATCTCTTTTGCCTGAATATCTTGAAGTAGTTTCTCCGAACACAACCCAAGTCAATGCAATACCATCTTGCTCCATTTCATACAGTAGCAACCCATCTCGCCAACATGTGAGTACCATATTTTTTAAGCCATCAATCACCGATCCTTTCGATCTCCTTTTTGACCTTTGGCATGGTGCCTTTGAACAATTGAGGATTATGAAAATTCCCCAATAATTGCTGATTGTTCCTCGAGCACTAACATTCCCAAAGCTTTAGCGATTAGCATCTCTTCCCCATTGTTCATAACATTACAAAACAATCACATTAGAACACAGTATCGACAATATTATCTTGCACTTGTTACAACAAAGGGATAACGACACTAAGACCACGACGACTATGCTCGATACCACTATTGTAACACCCTTCTAAAATACCCCGCAATTATATTAATTAAATAAGAGTTAACACATAAACAAGGGATGTCACAATTAAAATTAAATACAAAAGCCTCAACTTCAAAACAGAGTCATGCTTCAAGGAAATTATTAGGATAGAATATTCAAATCAATATCATGTTCTATGGAAAATATCACAAACCGGAATAATTCTAATTCATAAGTATTCCCAACATAATTTAAAACAATGGAGTATAAACAAAACTCATCATCCGCCGTGTTACAACTATCGAGCATGACACTCGGACACGCGGATAAATTACGACACGCTCTACTAGCCATCCTCACCGACCGACTCCGCTAACTTTAATCAAATCATTAAAGTAAGGGTGAGATCTCTATTTAGTATAGAATGCG
Organism: Vicia sativa; assembly: GCA_021764765.1. Classification (NCBI taxonomy): domain Eukaryota; kingdom Viridiplantae; phylum Streptophyta; class Magnoliopsida; order Fabales; family Fabaceae; genus Vicia; species Vicia sativa. The sequence continues at coordinate 224,221,495 of CM038792.1, forward strand.
TTTTAAATACAACGGAACAATTCAATATATTAGTTCACTATCATTAACATAATCATAATCCAATTCACAAATGCATTTCACAGACAATAATTATGGAAATATAATCAATCGATGAAAATTGTAACACTGAAAACCATCCTAGCATGTTACAACTCCATATACAATGTAGACTCGATGCATGTGGTGCCAAACGTGAACCAAGTCCACATTTCGTTACACTTCGGAAAACAACGTCAATCAATGATTCTCCCGTATCCACTGGGTCAAGAATCTAGCCTCACCACCACTATCCATTGGGTACGGTTATTGGCTCTGCAAGTTTAATTCCACACAATGGGAATGAACCATCACTAGAATGTTTATGCATGCACAATAAAAGCATACAACATCCAATCAACGGAATATGATCACAACATATTTCCACATGATGCCAACACCAATATATCACATGATAACAACTTATTCATAATGGATAGTAGGCACAACATATAAGTATTAGTGCTCATTCACTAAATCAGAACAATTTATAACTAATTCTCCACCGTCCCTAAACTACCAAGTTTTCAAAAATCGGGAATTCGGCTCTTTTTAAAATAAATTTCATAAAATAATATTTTTCTCGTTTTATAAGATAGTATATTTAATTTAAGAAACATCTGAAAACGCACTCGAATCGGAGTTACGGTTTGGAAAATATGAATTTTAAAGTTAAGTATTTTGAAGTTCAACAGGGGTAACAGTTCCTTCTTGGGGGAACCCGGTTCCCACATTTTTCAAAAACACGCCCCCTGGAATTTTGTATGGGGAACCCAGATCACCCATACTGGGAACCGGTTCCCACGTATAAAAATGGTATTCTTTGAAAATTTTGAACTGGGAACCCGGTTCCTCCGCAGAGTAACCGGTTCCCAGAAGCCCAGATTTCCATTTCCCTAGTTTTTGTACCAGGAACCCGGTTCCTCCCACATGGGAACCGGTTCCGGCGACCTGCAGAACCAAAAATTGCTATTTTGACAGCACCATGTATCTCAATTCATTCCTTTTCATTCCCATACGAATTAATGCATCAAACACCAAAATCCAACCAATACAACAACACATATCATAATTTCATCATCCCCAATAATTCCATATCATTACTAATGGTTCCAATTCATATAATTCAACGCATTTAGGGATATTCCTACATACCTAGATTCTCTAATTCAAGTTTCCTAACATATTCAACCATTCAATTGAATTCCAAAACCCATAAGGCATCATAACTGAATGAAATCACCCCTTACCTCGCGATGATTCTTCAAATTTCCCGGCGTTTGGCTTTTCCTCTTTTCTCTTCTCTTCTCCAATCTCACGTATGATGAATTTCCAAATAACTCTCTTTTTCCTTCTTTTCCTTTTTAATATTCCTTTTATTATTCCAATAAAATAAATAAAATAGTAATTAGTAAGAGTAGAGTATTTTACTCCTCACACCTCTAATTACTCCTCACACCACCTCTTCTTTCCTTTAATTAATTAATTAATTCCAATAATTCCAAATATTAATAATTAAACTCTTAATTAAATTAATAATTAAAAATTCTAATTATTTTTAATATTGAATTATTTGGGGTGTCACATCCCTAACCTCTATTAGACAAAATATGGAAGGCGTCTATCCTAGAGAACTTCAAGCCACCATCGTTTGCTTAGTTTGATGGACGCAACAACCTGTATGAGCATGCGGCCTCCATAAACACTGAGATGGCCATCATTAGAGCACTTAACTCTTTGAAGTACAAGATTTTGTCTGATATCTTTAGGGACGCAAACTTGGGATGGTATATGGGCTTCCTCAAGCTCCCTGTCACCAATTATCAAGACCTGGTTAAGAAACTAGTCCATCAATTCGCTGCAAGTAGGTACCACACGCTAATCGTTGTGAATATACCTCTTGTATCAAGTATAGTTTTGATGAAGAAAAATGTTATCAAACAAGAAAAAGGATTAAATAATATCATTGTCATCATAAAAAAAGATAATCAAGATTGAATGAACATTGGGAATTAAGTGAAGATTCAGACAAGAAAGCATAACTAAGGCACATGTTGTAATCCATGCTATAACCCTTTCCATTACTCAGAAAACTCGTCTCTCACTTCAAAAACTTTCCTACATTACGATTAATAATCGTTATAGATGCCATACATTAAAAGTATCATTTTAAGCAAAAATGGAAAGTGGTAGTCCACTACAAAGATTAATAATAACTTTTGATTATAATATCTTTCGCAAAAGCGTTCTTAGGAGAAGACGCCAACATAAATATACCACTATGTTTCACTTGTGAGAACTATGATTTTTGAAAAATTATTTGAATGCAATTTTTTCTATATCACAAGGCGTAGAAGTATTGAAATCAGTCAAAAATGGTCTATGCATTCTAACTTTAGATGTAAATGGTGTAAGTTTTGCAAAACCTAAAGATGCATGGGATGATGAATACAAAAAGAAAATTCTCCATAATAAGAAATCCAAAAATATATTAGCATCTTTCTTAGGAATGGACGAATTCTTTAAGGTATCAAATCCTCAAATCGTAAAATAAATATGGGATGCATTACAAGTCACACACGAAGGTACTAATGAAGTAAAATGATCTAAACTAAAACCGCTCACTCTCTATCTCTCCTCTATGACTCTCTTACTTACTGTAACACCCTCTAAACCCCACAAAAATAAATGGTATAACCAAAGTAAATTAGCATGTATATCCAAGAGGGAGACACGTGTATTTCAAAATCACACACATAATACACTGGTCATGTTTAAATCATACATTTAAAATCATATTTTAGATAATGACACATGTACATCTCGCAACAGATTAAATCTTTTTCATAATAACATTAATGATCGAAATTCTATACTAACAATCATGTCATAAAATAATAGCCACTAAAGGCCAATAATCACCAAGTCTCAAATACATCATGAGCAAATGCATAGTACAAATAAACATCTCTTTAATACATGAATATAGCAATTAAAATATAAATCCAAATGTTCCCCATGTTACATGACTAGAGCATGACAACTACCTAAATAATCAGATAAGCAAGAGACTAATCTCCTCCAACTAATCCTTGAAAGAAGAACCGTTATCTCTAGTACCTGAGCGATGTCGTAAGACACATCATTTCAACAGAAGGGTGAGAATTCCTATCATTATGGAAATATATAATAAGAAGTAATGTATCATATACAAGCAACAATTGAATTCATCACACTTCAAATAATCACATATTCTCTACTTTTCAATCCAATTCACATGTATACATATACGACATTACTCAATAATTCATGATTCAATTAACGATTAATCACAATTATCATAAATGTAACATTCACATCATTATCACATTTACATTCCAATTCAACCATTCACACGGACACATGTGACTCAAGTTCAACTCGATGCAATATGCACGTGGTACCAAATATTATTCTTACCGGTATCACTGGGTCCATCTCCAAGACAGATAATAACCAAAAATAAGTATGTCCTCTAAGCATCAAACTCATCTCCAAGGTTTGAGACAAATCATTAAATCTTGCAAAAGTTAGTGTAATACGGTGGGAGAACTGACTTGTTTGTTTTGCGTTTTATCGCAAATGTTGCGGATAGCAAGAGTCTCCACCGACTTTTCTTTTATCCAATTAAGGGATGGCGAAAAGAATAGGAAAAGACCTTCGTTAGATTCTGAGTACGGGAGGCAATTATGAAAAGGGAATGTGTTACCCTTTCCATCCGTAGTTATCTACGGGCTCTTAATTGCTTAGCTCACTTTATAAATTGCTATTTTATGTGTGTGTTTGAAAATGTTTTTGAAAAAGGCATTTCACTTTGACTTCGTAATGATTCTCGCTGGAATGTATACGAAGTGTTTGGAAATGTTTTATTTTGGAAAAGACTTTGTAATGATTCACGCTGGAATGTATACAAAGTGTTTGAAAAGATTTTGAAAAGTGTGAGGTGTAAAAAGTATTTTGATAGAGCAAAAAGAGACTTATTACCTACTCAGAATGGTCGTTTCCATGTTATTTTTATTTCCTTTAGACTAAGGCTATCCATACCATTAGTTAGTAGGTAATCTTATTCGTTGGATGTAAAGGACACTCAAGTGACATCGGATGGTCATAGAAGGCAACTTTTAGGGATACCTTAGCATATTCGTAGGGACGATCATCACTTCGTAGGCAACAATCGAGGGACGAGATCATGTATTCACAGGCAACATCGAGGGACTATGATCTTTGTATCGAAGGGACTATGATGATATATTTGTAAGAGTCTTAGCTAAGATATCCCTACGTTAGGGACATGACCATGTATTGAAAGGCAACAAGAGAGGATACCCTAAGGGGTGCATGTATGAAAAGTGTGTTGTATTCAGATATTTTATCTTATGATTAGGGTGATCTTTGTTGCTTGATTTAATCTTCCCATACAGGCCTAGGTACTAGCAGTTGATATATGTACATAAAGTAAATTGCAGAAATGTAAAGTGCGGAAAAGTAAACCCTAGACTATTACATGGCTTTGGGGCAGATACATAATATAGGAGTGCAGAAAGTAAATCCTAATTAAGCTATTACATCCCATGAGCAGTTACATAATATTGGAAAAAATGCTAGAAATTAAAGTCCTAACTATTACAACCTGTGAACAGATACATAATATTAAAAATAATTTCGCGAGAACGATCGAATTGTAAATAAAGGAAAATAATATTAGTAAAAAGAAAGTTTTGAGTTAGGAAAAAGTTTTTAGGGTTTGTAAACCTAATTAAATGAGAAAAATATTTTTGGGAATTTTCTGGATTAATTTGATATGGAAAAATTGATTTAAAAGTTAATTTTCGATTAATTAACAATTAAATAAAACATGAGTGAAAAATAATATTTTTTTGATGAAAAAATTAAATTAGAGTTTTTCTAACCTAATTATGAAAAGAAATATTTTTTTGGGATTTTTTTAGTGTATTAAAAAATGTTTGAAAAGAAATTAAATAAAAATAGGAAAGTAATAGGAAAAATAGAAAAACATGGTTAGTTTTTGCAAAGTGTAAAAAAGAATGGGGTAGCCAGGGATCGAACCCCTGCCCCAATGTTCTCCAGCGCACTACCTTTGCCACCTGAGCCAACCTGTTTTCGTGTTAGGCATATGAAACAATAATATTATAAGGGAAACATTTTTCTGAAAATAATTAAAATCAAAACACGCGCCAAGCCTTCATCTTCTTCGTTTGAATTTCCCAGGCTTTTACCTACGGACGCTTCCGTTGCTAAAGCCTATAGTGACGGTTTTGTCCGTCACTACAACACCTGCAAATTTCAAAAATTCACAATACACAATATAAATTTATATGGAAGGCATGGTTCGATTGCAAATTGTCCCCTGAGTTCACTGGTACCACTCGTATGGTCCAATTTTTCCTATTCTGGAAATCCCTAATTCAAGCTCATGAAACCCTAACAATGGTGTTGCTCGACCCCTACATCTAAACTCAAATTGGACCACCCAGATAGCTTGCAAACATCATTCTAAGCATGAACAAACAATCAAAACGTGTTAAATATGCATATATTATCAAAACCGAAATTGAAATATGTAAGTGCAAACCTGTTTTTATTTTTGAGTTTCAGGATGTCTTGATCGATGGTGATGGCCTGGTTAGCTTCAGAAAACACCAAGGAATTTATTGGCAACCTTTGTTTGGCTTAAATCGATGCAAATCCTTGGCTGCTACTTCCTTGTATCACACGGTTTTTTGAGGTTTAGGTTAGGGTTCTTGGCTGCAAAAAAATCGTTTTCAAGGTCTAGAAACCTTCTGAATATATAGAGGATGGATTTAGGTTAAGAATTATGAAGGAATTATATGCCAATCAATGAGAAAATATTTGATTTGGAGTAAAACCAAATATTGCCTTTTTTGGATCAATTTCAATCAATTCTCTTGCCAATCTCAATAATTTCGAAATTGACAGCTTGTATGGCTTGCTTGGACCTCAAGAATGAGAGAAAATGAACCTTTCACTTAATATTTTGATTTTATATCTTTGATTTTATTAAATTGGTTTTAAATGAATAAAAACTCCAAAATAAATAAAGATAAAAGATAAAAGGCGTGGCCTTGGGCTTGGAGGTTCTAATTCAGATAAGAAACAAGTTTGAACCAAGAAAAGCTAGGCCCATTTAGAAAAAAATTGATTTTCTCAAGTATTTCTCTTCATGCACCTCCTCAAAAATGCTTAACTTGTACAATTCGTATCTTGCTCAACTTTCCACATTTTTGGGCGTTCATGGACTTTTTAGAAAGCTCAAGATGTCCTCTAAGCAACCCTTTCGGTTTCATCTTCAATGAAGTTTCCATGTTCATGAACACTTCTTTGCAAAAAGATGACATTTTGTTGACTTTTAAAAGGACCTGTAATGTTTTGATCCATAACTTCCAAATGAAGCATTTCTAGCCAAAGCTTGTGAGGCATGAAGTTGTAGAGACTGGAATTCCCTTCAAATTGAGCTTTGGTGGAAAAAATTCTGATAAAGTATGTGAAAGTTATGCCTGGTCAAAGTTCTGTTGACTTTTGTTTGAAAAACCCTAATTTATAAACTTTGACTTTTGATCAAATCTTGACTTTTCTTGAGGAATCATGGTCAACCCTTGATCAAATGATGAATATTACTTCAAAATATTGATGTTGACCAAAAATTATGAAGTTTGACTGTATGTTGACCACAATTGACTTTTTGTCCAATACAATTGATTTTCAACCATCTGAGTAATTGGATGAGCAAATTTGACTTGTAAGGCTTGAAACATGACATGGTGATCCCTTGAAGCATATGATGAGGAATGATGACCACTTAGAGCACTGGAAATCCATCTTGACTTGAGAGGAGAAAAACCCTAGTTTGGATTGATTACTGAGAAGAGGGTTTGTCTGGTCAACCCTTGTGAAATCCTTAAGTATGGAGATGGGAATTCTCTTGAGAGGTAGGAGGGAAAATTTGGGGTATAACAGCTAGTAAATATTTCCTTTTGACAACTTGTGATGCATGTGCAATCTCAACATATATATGCAATTAGGACCATGTCGAAATCTTAACCATACAAACATATTTCACATAATCCAACATATTTGAATTATATCAATAATTGTACAACATACATACATCATGTCAACATTCACATTCAGTGCATACACGTAGTATTTATCAAATAACATATTCACACAATATGCAATCATCCATAATAAACCATGTTATTCTTAATTAACCTCACTTTATAACATACATACATATATTTCATGTATTACGTTCCTATTCAAAAGTCAATCAAAACCAATCCAAAACACATTGAATAATTAATTAAAATTCATGGAAATCCTTCATTAATCAATAGCATATAGGACCCCCCCTTTAATTACACAAAATGTAAAAAATTATTCCAAACTGCGTGGAGTGTGACCAAGCCCGCTAAGCGGCCTCGCGATTATATAGACAAATCTGCTATGAACAACCTATTCCTTCTATGGATTTCTCCCCTAAAACCCATTCCAAACATCTCTATTTGGTAATTATATATATATATATATATATATATATATATATATATATATATATATATATATATATATATATATATATATATATAAACCTATATCTAACATGCATAATCAATTAGAATTAAACATTAAGACATGATTTCTAACACCCAATTTATGAATCTCAAATCTAACCCGAACATGTTAAAACTAGAAATTTGAAGAACAAATCCCTAATTTATGTAACTACCTATTACATACACCCATATATCAAAAATATCCATTCTTACCTTAGATGTAGACACTTTCTAGGTTCTTCCCTCTTCTCTTCTACTTTCTCCCTTTTCTCCTTTTTTCTTCTCTTCTCTTGTTTTCATAATTTTATATCTCTTTGTTTTGCTAAATACCATTTTTCGTCCCTTATCTTTATCTCGGGGTCCTGTTTGGTCCCTTAATTTTAAAAAAGTGCAAATAGCTCGCTTAACTTTTTAAAACGGTGCACATTAATCCTTCTGTGACCATCCGTTAGTTGTTTTTTATTTATTATCCACGTTGGTTATTTATTATCCATGTGTCATCCTTTATAAAGAGAAACCTTTACTAAGTTGCAAAACCTCAAAAACGAAACATAACAAAATGCAGAAACGCAGACGGGAAGAAGGGAAGATTGGAGCAATATTGTGTTCATGCGACATTCGACGAGGATTCCAGTCAAGATTCACGACTGTCTTTGCGTTTCCTTTCAGGTATGTTAGTTCTTCGTCTTCGTCCTAGTTTTTCCGAGTTGTGCAGTTAGGGTTTACATGAAATTAGGGTTTTGCTATGATTTGGGGTTTTTCAGTATGTTTTTGATTTAGGGTTTTTATAGTATGATTCTTATTCAGTTTAGGGTTTCTTATGATTTAGGTGTAATGGAGGAGGAGTATCTAATTCTAACAATTTATCATAGTGGTCAATTCGTTGATGATGAGCATAGTGTGTTTGAAGAAGGAGAGATTTTTGACTTGAGAATAAATGCTGACAGTTAGGGATATTTTGAGTTTATTGGTGTTCTTAAGGAATTAGGCTATAGGGAGTTTGAGATAATCTGGTACAAAGTCCCTTCATTAGGCATGTCTGAACTGGTTGATGATAAAGGAGTACTAAAAATAGTTAATATTTATATGGTGCATGAAAATTGTTACATTTATATTCAACACACGATAGCTGAGCCAGATTACTGTGAGTTCCTTATAGAAGAGGTTACTAATGTTGTGGGTGTTAATGCTGAAGAAGAGGTTAATGTGGAGGGTGTAAGTATGAAATGCGCCTAAGAGGGGGGGTGAATTAGGTGTTTAAAAATCTTATCGGTTTTTTATGAATACTTGTACTAATTTTTCTGGTTTGGTATATGAAGTTTTTATAAGTGTTTCTTTCCTTTTGGTTATGGTGTGATGGAAGCAATAAATGCGCAAAAGTAAAGAACACAAGGATGTATCCTAGTTCTCCTCACAGTCCGAGAGTACTCTAGTCCCCTTACAATATGCAAGAGATTTCACTATAGTTAGAATTATCGTACAACCTATTCACACCAATGGTGAAGCCTACTATCTAACCTATCCCAAAGAGTTTGTGGGTATTCTTTAACTCTTTGGGATTTTTCTGACAAATTCTCAATTATATCTTCGTTAAGGTCTGCGGGTATTCCTTAACTTCTTGATTTTTGATCGATCATATCTTCGTTAAAGTTTGCGGTATTCTTTAACTCTTTGGGATTTTTTTGACAATATCTCAATTATATTTTCGTTAAGGTCTACGGGTATTCCTTAATTGTTTGGGATTTTTCTGACAATTTCTCAATTATATCTTCGTTAAGGTGCGGTATTCCTTAACTCTTTAGGATTTTTCGACAATTTCTCAATTATATCTTCGTTAAGGTCTACGGTATTCCTTAACTCTTTGGGATTTTTCGACAATTTCTCAATTATATCTTCGTTAAGGTGCGGGTATTCCTTAACTCCTCGGGATTTTTCGACAAATTCTCGATCATATTTTCATTAAGGTCTCATGGGTATTCCATAACTCTTTGGGATTTCTTGACAATTTCTCAATTATATCTTCGTTAAGGTTTGTGAGTATTCCTTGACTCTTGGGATTTTTTCGACAAAGAAAACCGTTAAAATCGGTTTTTTTCTTCGTTATGGCATTGAGATGACTTAACTTATTTCTTTCTTTTCTCTTAAAAGTACGATTTTTCTTTTCAAAGCATTTTTTAAGGCATCACGAGATGGCTTAACTTATTCTTTTTTTTTTAAGAAGTACGGTTTTCTTCTCAAAGCATTTTCGTCAAGGCATTGAGATGACTTAACTTATTTCTTTCTTTTGCTTAAGAAGTACAGTTTTTTTCTCAAAGCATTTTCGTTAAGGCATCATCGAGATGGCTTAACTTATTTCTTTGTTTTCTCTTAAAATACGGTTTTCTTCTCAAAGCATTTTCGTTAAGGCATCGGGATGGCTTAACTTATTTTTCTTTTCGCTTAGAAGTACGGTTTTCTTCTCAAAGCATTTTCGTTAAGGCATCGTTGAGATGGCTTAACTTATTTTTTTTTAAGAAGTAAGTTTTTCTTCTCAAAGCATTTTCGTTAAGGCATCTACGAGATGGCTTAACTTTTCTTTTTTCGCTTGAAAAGTGTGGAATTTCCAGTAAAGCTTGTTGTTTATCGCTCATTTGGTTACTCGATTATTGTTGTTGAGATCTCTGATTTTCTCAATTCTTACTGTTGTTGTTAAGGCATTCTGATGGTACTTAACAAGTTTATTCTCCTTAGGTGTCTCTTCCTTGACTATGTAGTCAAGATATCTTATTTGCTTTCTTTTATGGCAATGGTTTCCCGCGTAGGGCAAATTTTTGGGGTTGGTTTGGTATTCAATCCTCTTCCACCTTAAACGTTCGAAAGCTGTCGATCTTTCTCACTTATTAGGTTTAAGATGATTGAATAGGGGCAGCTGTCGCACCCCAAAATTTACCCTACCACCTCAATTTGATTGTTTATTTAGATTTGGTTGTTTTTTGGGTTATTATACGAGTATCAGAGTTTGTGTTCAAATTCAAAGAAATTTATCCAATTATTTGTGGTTGAGGAGTTAAAGCATGGAGAATATTATTTCGTGGCATCGACACTTGTGAATTCAATTGAAGATTTTGAGTTTGAAGTTACAGGTTTTAGCAAGAAGTTGGTTATTTGACAAGATTCATCAGAAAAATCAGAACTTCTGTTACTTCTGATGGCTAGAACTTCTAATAGCTAGAACTTCTAATGGCTAGAACATCTAATAGCTATAACATCTAATAGCTAGAACTTCTAATGGCTAGAACTTCTAATGGCTAGAACTTATAATAGCTAGAACTTATAATAGCTAGAAATTCTAATGGCTAGAACTTCTAATAGCTAGAACTTCTAATGGATAGAACTTCTAATGGCTAGAACTTTTAATGGCTAGAACTTCTAATAGATAGAACTTCTAATAGCTAGAATTTCTAATAGCTAGAACTTATAATGGCTAGAACTTATAATAGCTAGAACTTCTAATAGCTAGAACTTCTAATGGCTAGAACTTCTAATAGCTAGAAATTCTAATGGCTAGAACTTCTAATGGCTAAAACTTCTAATGGCTAGAACTTCTAATAGCTAGAACTTCTAATAGATAGAACTTATAATGGCTAGAACTTCTAATAGCTAGAACTTCTAATGGCTAGAACTTCTAATAGCTAGAACTTCTAATGGCTTGAACTTCTAATAGCTAGAACTTCTAATGGCTAGAACTTCTAATAGCTAGAACTTCTAACGGCTTGAACTTCTAATGCGTTGAACTTCTAATGGCTAGAACTTCTAATAGCTAGAACTTCTAATAGCTAGAACTTCTAATAGCTAAAACTTCTAATGGCTAGAACTTCTAATAGCTAGAACTTCTAATAGCTGGAACTTCTAATGGCTAGAACTTCTAATAGCTAGAACTTCTAATGGCTAAAACTTCTAATGGCTAGAACTTCTAATAGCCAGAACTTCTGACGGCCAGAACTTCGGACGGCCAGAACATCTGACGGCCAAAACTTCTGATGGCCAGAACTTCAAAATTCCAAGTACACCAACTCAAATGTTTGTATTACAAATTCATTCAAGAATCCAAATTGTTACTCAATTAACGAGAAACATTCAATTTTCGGATTCAAGACCTCAAGATTACACCAATATCTTTGTTGAGTATTACCAACATCTCAAGCTTCTAATGATAATTTCAAGCTACATTGTTTATGTCACAAGAAGAATAGTTACAAGAAGAATGCATATTTAAAGAAAACTACAAGTTTCCATAAACTTAACTTTCAAGGTTCATCATAATTCAAATTCTATGGAATGCATTACAAGAGTACAGGTCCTAACGACTAAGCTTTTGCAATGTAAAATGGAACTCCTAATCTAATAATCCTAATGCTATGGCTTCTAAGAGGATGCTTCCTTTGCTTCTTCATGATGAATCTTCCATCTTCAAGACTTTTTTCTTCTACCTTGCTTTACCTTCTTCATCATTTCTACACCATCATTACATGAAACACAAAGAAAAGAATGGTTAGCAATCAAAACATGAACATAAAATTTCAAAGAGTTTTCTACACAAGTTTTTATACAATTCATCATTAGGGTTGTAGTTCAGGAATCATGTTTCAAGGAGGGTTTTCTATTCATGGTTCGAAAATAACAATGCCTCATAATCTGAATTTCAAGATTAATCATGGGCTGGTTTTCCCAATTGTAAATCACAAAGTTAAGTTTGGTTCACAAAAGGGAGGTGTAACTCAGAAATCATCATTGTTATCCTAGTAAGCAAAACACATCAGAAATTCGCAGCAGCCAATAACAAGTACAGAAAATTAGATTTCCAGCCCAAAACAAGTTCAACACATCAAAATTCGCAGAGGCCCAAATACAAAAAAATCAGAAGGCCTGACACCAGAAATAGTCTAAGTCCAGCAACAAAAACCCTAGTTCTAACAGTATAAATCCAATCATTGGCACAGAAAGAGAGGAGGATTGTTCCCACAGAAAACCCTAGTAGAGCTGCGCAGCAGCAACACAAAACCAAATAGAATAATCTCCATAAAAAAAACAAGGAAATAAACACCAGAAAACCAAATCGTAGCAAGAACAACAAATAGCAAGAATCAAAACCCTAATTTTTTCCTCATCATTTTCCTAACTAAAAACCCTTCAAAAACAGTGAGAAAGAGAAGAGCGAAAGAAAACCGAAACAGCCAGAAATCGCAACAATACAAACAAAGCCAAGAATCAGAAGAACCTCATCGGAGGGGTTGCAGCCTCCGACCGCCCTCCACCACCGCCGAACCCTTCATCGTGCACCAGGAAGGCCAATTTCGTGTCATAGTATCCAAATTCGCCACCATCACCGATGATATCGCGTCAGAGGGACTTAGGGTTTCAAAACCCCTTTCAAGATCCCGACCAAATCATGTAGCATAATCAACACCAAAATCATGATCAGGAAACAGATACGAACAAGGCGACACAAGAAACAAGCAAATCGGAGCCATTTGAAGTTGCTCCACCACTGCCGCCGCCGTGAGGCGATTTCCGGCACAGCGGAACCTTCATCATCTCCGGCCGAAGCAACCCTGATTTCCAATCACCGTTACGGAGGCTACGCCACCATCATCTTCATCATCACATAGGATCGGAGAGAGCGAGAGAGTTCCGAACAACAGAAACACGCAAGCGACCAGAGAAGAGAAAGATGAAGGCGTCAAGGCCAACATGCACGTCGGTGAGAGGAACGGAGTTCTCGATCGGCGAGAGAGATGAAGAACAGAAAACATGCAAACTGTGAGGAAGAGAGAGTATGAGAGTGAGAGGACCAGCTATCATGAGAGAGAGGATTTGGGATTATGATTTGTTTATTTATTTATTTTGGTTTATGTTAATTAATCAAGGTTTGTTAATAATCTGGTGGTGACACATGTCACCACCTGTTAATTATAATAAGTTGTAATCTGATGTCGTGTCTCCACTGGTTGTGTGGTGGGACTCACCTCTCCTTCTCTAATCATCATAAAATCTGATCATCATATTATCATCCAACGGTTTTCGTGCCTAGTTGTCATTCAACGCACCAGATACGCACCTCCATAATATGTTCCCAAAAGCTGCTTGCACTGGATTCTTCAGCAACTAATAGGCCTCCCTTTATTTGGGCTTGGACTCATCTCTGGATTTCTTATCTACACCTCCCAGAATTACTTCCAGGCTATTTCTAAACCCTCTCTTTTGATTATTCAATTTAATTATGCAAATAATTTATTTTTGGGGTTGATGTATTAAATAATAATTAGTTTATGATAGTTTTTATTTGACAATTTATCGATTAAATTATTAATTGATTTTTTATCAAATAAAAGAAACTACTCTAATAATTATTTAAAACTTTAATTGTATTATGTGATAATTATTTATCTGCTCTTGCATGCTTGTACGATATATTCACGATTGTACACTTCACACATAATTAATATTAAAGCAACTCAATTTATTTTGATTGGCTCGTCGCCAATAAGGGTCTCATAGTTGGGGATGGGCATGGTTATCCTCACACGGTTAATAAAAGCCCTTGTTGCTTTGATTAACCATAACCCGAATAATTTGGTCCATATACCATTTTTCCATGCACAAGGGTCTCATAGTTGGGGATATGAGCACCTATCCTCACGAGGTTAATTAAGTCCATATACTTGGTTAATCATAACCCGAATCATTCCTTCTCTTTCGGTCCGTTACCAAACCCCTAAAATACTTTCATAATTAAAATTTCAAACCTCGATCCAACGTCGAGTGTCTTTTCAAAAACATTTTTCACAATAAAATCTGAGTTTTTAAATCGTTGGAAGCTAGGCCAGTTGTTTAAAAACTTGTGCCAAATAAACTCTTAGTCTTTAAGTCGTTGGACGCTAGACCAATTGCTTAAAGACTCCTAAATAACATGAAACTTGTTTCACCTCACTTTTTCTTAAGAAAACCTTTTTGGGTGATAGACGACTCGTCTGAGCATTAGCTCCCCAGGTTTCTAGTATTTGAATTGTAAGACGTTAGTCCTATTGTTAGATACTTTCACCCATGTTATGTTAAAAACAATCCAACTCACTCAAATTCTTTTTCGCTCATATGCGATTATCAAACTCTTTTCTTACAAAGAGTGTGCAATAGTCATTTCAAACATGAACGAAGACTTAAGCTTTTCAAACAAACAAAACAAGTCAAAGTTCAAGCGTTTGAAATGTCTAATGCACGATTTTTCTTATAAAATCAACACAACCAACTAAAACCTTTTTAAGAGGAACTACGGAACTCTGACTTTTCCATTGCACAAGGGAGTACGTAGGCACAAGATGCTATGTCTTTGGCGAGTTCAAAAACCCAAAAATAAAGACTTTTCTTTTTCCTCCTTTCTTAATTTTAGACGTTAGCAAAAGCAATAAACACATATAAACACGCATGAACTAAATGGGTCCCATCGAGTACGATGGATGTAAGGGGTGCTAATACCTTCCCCTTGCATAACCGACTTCCGAGTTCATGTTTTTTGGTCACGTAGACCTCCATATCCATCATTCTTGGGTTTTATCTATATTTTCCCGTTCTTTTTAGAAAAATAAAATTAGGTGGCGACTTCGTTGTTTTAAAACAACCGATGAAAAAACCAGTCATCACAACTGGCGACTTCACTGGGGATTTTTAAAAAATCTTTTTGACTAAGCGAGTCAACCCTAGTTTAGTTCTTCGCATGTTTGTGTTTTTGTTTATTACTTTCTTCTTGATGTTTATTATTCATTGCCTATTATTTCTTTACATTTTGTATATTATCCCATTGATGTATATTATTGTGTTTGGAACTTGTTGGTTATGATTCATAAATAAGCCCAGTACCCAGGCTTCTACGAAACATTAAGTTAGAGTGGTTGTATAGCTTAGATCCACTAGACATCTGTATCTTTTGGATCGACGTGAAGACTTCACCTTAGAGTTGGTCTTTTTAAGGGAGTTGTTGCACCGCGCGCTAGCGCGGGACGATAATTCTTGCACAAAGGGCCTATAACTCTAAGTATTAGGATGTCTAAACCAAGATCGTCCGCTCAAAGGTTTTTGAGTATCCTTTTAAGAGCCGTTTCTTGGAGTATACTTTTGGAAATACTATCAACACGTAAATCGTTTGCATGATGATAATATTTTTAAAAGGGGATCTGAGACTCCAAGGAACATTTAGCAAAACACCTTAGAACCAACCTTGTTTGGGGAATTGTTGGGTAGACGTCAAAACCATGTCTGACCGTCCTTTTTAAACCTCTATTTTTTTAACGTTACATGTGATTTTGCGCATAACATCCATATGATCTCATCACATTGCATTCTTACATGCATTACCATTACATTAATTTACATTTGTATTCTTTCATGCATTATCATGCATTTCATTTCACCGGAAAAACTCATTTCATCTCTTCTGTCCAGAGAAAAAATCAAACTGATTACTCGACACACATTCAGAACTCGAAGGATGTCTCAAATGGCTATAGACGAGTTCAACGTGGTCAGGAACTGTTAAAGGCAGAAGTTAATCAGTTGAGAAGTCAAATGAGTTTGGTCATGGATCTTTTGTAAGTCTTGTTGAAGAAAGAGTGCAACACTGCATCGATTTCCGCAAACTTGGTTACCGTTCTATTGTCTAATGTCTCCATGGGTCAAAGACATCCACATGTTGCGAACTCTCCAGTTCAAAATCATCCTATTGAGCATCATCCTCGACCTTCACTTTCAAAGACTCCTCAACAGCAACAATTGCTTACTCCCTGATCAAGGAAGAGGGAACCAAATCAACATGGTAACCCACATTACTGCCGATATGCTCGACAGGATATTCAGTCAATCCCAATATCATATTCTCGACTACTGCCTTACCTAATTCAAAATGGTGTTGTGATACCTATGGAATTGAAGCCAGTGCCAGGGATCGCTAAAGCTTGGTTTGATGAGAGTACTAGATGTGCTTTTCATGCTGACTCTGAAGGACATGAAACTGAGAATTTTTTCTCCTTCAAATGCAAAGTTCAAGAGTTAATTAATGAAAAGATTTTGTCTTTCAAACAGAATGGGTCGAGCTTAGGCATTTTGCTTGCAAATTTTGATGATAGAAATTTTGAGGAACTTCCAAAACTCATTGGGACAATTTCTTACCAAGAGGGAGTCGAGACTCTGCAGAATAATGTCGGCAATGAAGTAGACCAAATGATTACTTTAGAAAAGATGGTATCCTTCAGCAGAGATATCCCAAGTTCTAGCAAAGGGAAGTCAGTCGTAGCACCGACTCATTATCCTCCATTACCAACTTTCAAGCCTTTGCATCAACAACCTTTGTCCGATCTTCCTCAACTTCAGAGTCAGAAATCTCAAAATCAAACTATACCTCAGAATAATCTAGAAATAAGGAAGGCTCCTCTTGATCCAATTCCAGTGACCTACGGTCAACTTCTTCCATATTTGATTCAAAATTCATTGGTGGTCCTGAAGTTTCTATTCCCACTTGGTTATGATCATAACGCGCGATGTGGATACCATGATGGAACAATAGGCCACTCAACAGAGGATTGCAATCCTTACAAAGCCAGAGTTCAACAGTTGATCGACTAGAAAGATTTGACTATTCAAGGAGGGAATCTATTTATGAATGGAAACCCCATACTCAAGTGAGCTCCAAGACCACTGAAAGTCATCTGATCAAGATATCCAGACGGAGCCCGAGTCTCCTCAACAATGACAGTCTTTTACTTCTTTACTGCATTTTCATATGTATCTTATTTAACTGTTTAAACTTTGTTTGCATGTAGAAACATGTTTGTTTATTAATCTTAATGCAATGAGTATGTTTGTCTTGAAGTAATTCATTTGTTTTCACTTAATCTATTCGTTATCACTCTTTATTTGATTTGTGAGCCTTTTGATACCAACGTTACCAATTCTTTCACCTAGGTAAAGATTGAAGGGAGGATGACGATAATTGAAAAATGCCAGGACTCTGGTCGTATGCTTTTGAGTAAAAACCCTGCTGACAATGTATAGGCCTTGTTTCAAATCCGATAACACCGAAGTTATAAGGGAGATAGACCCTCGTTAACCCCTTCGATCCTTAAAGTAGGAGTTTCTTTTCGGAAAAAACCCTCACTTTAACCCAGGGGAGGGTAGTTTTTAGTTAATCTGATTGAGCGTTCAGAACTCATCAAGAGAGTGTGCATCAAAGGATACAACAATGGATATCCTTCAAAAGGTTGAGAAAGGTCAGAACCACGATAGTCGACCTGCGTCTATCAACAGTGCGCGTCAAAAGAGGATAATACTATAATGGTTATCTCTCGCACATCAGAAGTTCAATAGATGACGATACAACAACGATTATCTTTCATCTACACAAAGACTCAGATAGTCACTATTACTTTCAACAAATTGAAGACAGTGTAAAGATCCACGACTTGTTCAAAAAAGGAATGATGAATAAGAAAGAGACAAAAAGCCCGCTAAGTAAAATTTAGTGATAAGTCACTTAGGTAAAAGTCATGAAAAATTTAGGGAAAGCAAAAGAAAATCCCAAAATGGATTATCGAAGAAAATTCTCAACAAAGAACAAGTTGTGTGGTCAAACACCAAAAGCAAAAAGATTAGTGATTGTCGTGTCCAAGAAACCTCGTGTTGGTTCCTCAACCATCATAAACACCTCTCGAGAGATGAGTGCTCGTATCAAGATAGTTGAACTTAGGAATGAAGAACATCATGGAGAATGGGTGGGCACCAAATATTTTGAGCCTAAAAATCCTTTTTTCTAAAAAAACGTGAACCAAGCCACGTTACAACCCTCAAAAGTCCTAATTGAAGCATGGGTTAATTCAAAAGCATACGACGAAGAGATCGCGTTTACCTAACTCCTACGATGTGTGCTAAGTATCTGTGTTGGTGTCATATGCTCGTCTTATATTTCATAAAGAAAAAAGAATTTTCAATGTTGCACTCTAAAAGTGTTTCACTCACAAAGAAGTCATAATGTTTTTCATACAAAACTTCAAGATGCATAAATGTTGCATTATAATTGTCATAACAAACATTCTTCTACATGTAAAACAATTATTTGACATTGAAGAAGTTCTCATAATGAACATCAGTGAAGAATTTAAATTTGTCCAAAGAAGAGAAACTTGATCACTCTTTTGAGTTAAAAGTTAATTGTATCAAGTGGCATGACGTTTAAGGACTCCGTTGAGCATATCACTTTGTTTTCTCAAGATTCTGTTAACTTGGGGGCAATCAAGTCGAAATTCAGTTTCTCGAATTTCTGCAATCTGGGGCAGGTCCTTAAAGAGCAACCAACAGGTGATTTGGTCCTTCTCAAAGAGCAATTATCCTGGGACAACCGTCATTTTGAGAATCACAGCCTGAAGCAATTACATCCAGGACGCATGAGTCTCTCTAAGGCTATAAATTGGGGCATTTCGCTTCAATCTTTGTAGAATTAATGGCTTAGTTCCAATTAATCAGAGGCAATTACTTCGAGACACTGAAGCCTTTAAAAATCTCTCGTTCCATGAAGGGTTGCTCATATGTTGTTGATCCAAAACAGTTATGTTGAGACGGTCAAGCTCTCTTAATTGGAGAAAATGTTTGTTTCAAGAATCAATCGATCTGAAGCAATTACTTGAGACGTGGAAGTCTCTAAATCTCATCTGGGGTAGGTATTCCCAATGTTTGTGTTATACCCCAAAATTTGTCCTCCTACTTCTCAAGACAATCATAACTCCATACTCAAGGATTTCACAAGGTTTGATCAAATAAACCCTCTCCTAAGCAATCAATCCAAACAAGGATTTTTGCATATCTCAAGTCAAGGTGTATCTCTAGTGCTCTAGGTGGTCATCATACATCAACATATGCTTCAAAGGATCAGCATGTCAAATTTCAAGCCTTACAAGTCAAATTTGCTCATCTAGTTGCTCGATGGTTGAAAATCACCGATTGGACAAAAAGTCAACTGTGGTCAACATATAGTCAAACTTCACAATTTTTGGTCAACATCAATATTTTGAAGAAATATTCATCACATGATCAAAGGGTTGATCATGATCCATCAAGAAAAGTCAAGATCTGATCAAAGGTCAAAGTTTTTAAATTAGGGCTCTTCGCACAAAAGTCAACAAAACTTTGACCAAGCATAACTTTCACATACTTTATCGAAATGTTTCCACCAAAGCTCATTTTAAAGAGAATTCAATTCTCTACAACTTCATGTCTCACAAGCTTGGGGAAATGCTTCATTTGAAAGTTATGGATCAAAACATTACGTCCTTTTAAAAGTCACCAAAACGTCATCTTTTTGCAAAGAAGTGTTCTTGAGAATGGAAATTCCAATGAAGATGAAACCAAAAAGGATCTTTAGAAGACATCTTGAGCTTTCTAAAAAGTCCAAGAACACCCAAAAATGTTAAAAATTAAGCAAGATACAAGTTGGGCAAGTTGAGCATTTTTGTGGAGGTGCATGAAGAAAAATACCTAGCAAAAGTAAATATTTTTCAAACGGGCCCAAGATTTTATGATCCAAACTTGATTACAAAATTATCCATGACCTCTATGCTGCTTGCCACGCCTCCTTCCCAATTTATTTGATTTATTTTGGAATTAAAGCATTAAATCCAATTTTAATTAAATAAAATACAAAAAGCAAGGTCTAATGCAAGGTGGGCTTGATTTGTACATGTCTTGGGGACCAAGGAAGCCCAAGAGAGCTATCAATTTCGTGCAAGAAGATTAAGGGAAAGATTGAGCAAATTTGGAAAGATTTTCATGAAAATTTCCAATCAAATATTCTCCATTTAAAGAAAATATTTTCTCTTAAAGTCTTGACCTATTTCCACTCCTCTATATATACTTAACACCTTCACAAGACAAAGGGACGATTTGCCAGCCTCTTACACGGATTGCTAGCCTCCTACAAACTCTAGAAATATCTCAATTTTTTTCTCAATTTTTTCAGGAAGTTTCAAGCCATTCCAGCCATCTATTTGTGTTCCTGAAGTTCCCAAAGGTCGATTCACATCATTACACGATCCCAGAACGCTCCAGATCAAGCTTTCCAAGCTGCTCCGATTTGGTAAATGTCTCAAAATTGTTTCTCTCAATCCATGCATTACTAACTGTTTTTGTTTGTTTGTATGATCTCAGGATGTTATTTAGAACAGGTACAATGTGTTACATGTGAGCTTTAGGGCTTAGATCCTGTGATGCCATTGTTAGGGCATATGAAGCTGTGAGCTTCGAACCCACTAATACAGGGACTTTCAGGCTGTAAAAACTCCACCATTAGATTCGTGGGATTCAAATTAGGGGTGTAAGGTTCTTTATTTGCATTTATCTTGACTATTTTGCAGGATCTAAATTCCAGATGTTAAAAAATCAATTGGAAAAGCAGTAAAAGGTGGAGTTCGAACCCACGACCTGAGGCAGAGATAGAGACATGGCACGCGCAAGGTAGACCGCTGGGGCGGTGATACATCCATTCATATTGCTGGAATTATAAATATGTATGTGTTACTTGTTCCCGAGTCAGAAACGCCACAACAAGGCTCAGGTCTCAGAGTTTCCAGAAGGAACCTCCAGAAGCTCCAGCTTCTGGATCCCCAGATGCAGAATCTCTAGAAGCTCTCGACGGACGCAGATCTCAAGCTCCAGCCTGGACCCCAGATGCAAAATCTCCAGAAGCTCCAGCTTCTGGACCCTTTCAGAAGCTTCACCTCTGAAGTCCCACCGGACACCCTCGAGGATCCTTCCAAGCTCCACTGGATGTCCAGCGCACAAAGAAAGACTAGCTTCTGTGTCAATTTTTGTCAGAGCCTCTGACGGAAACCCTCTCTTTTTTTTCTTCTGCTATTTATTTTCTTATCTTTTTTTTTCTTTTAATTATTTCAATTAATTAATTAGTAATTAGGTTAAACAATTAGCTTAATTAGGACTAATTTCACAAATAATTCTCTCCATATTTTTCTATAATTAATTAATTTAATTAGTTTAATTTAGGTTTATCATTTAATTTAAATTAAACTTTTTTCTTAAAAATCTATTAGAGTTAGGATTTTTTTTTACATTAAAATCAACCTTCAAAAATACCAAAAAAAATTTTCTTTTTGCAAGTAGGATTTAGGTATTCACTTAGACTATTTTTCTTCTATTTATTTCTTTTGCATTTAAATATTAGAAAGGATGTATAGGTCGCAAAGTTTTATTCTGTAATAGCGTAGATTTATATTTCTCGCTTACTTTCTCACCGCTTATTATGTATCTTCCCCAAAGCCATTTAATAGCGTAGGATTTACTTTTCTGCACTTTACATTTCCGCAATCTATTTTCCGCACCTATTAAATTGCTAGTAACTAGGCGTGTATGGCAAGATAAAAATCAACATAGATCACTAATCAAAAGATAAATATCTGAATGTAACACACTCTCTTCACACATGCACCCCCCTTAGGGTATCCTCTCTCGTTGCCTTATGAATAATGGTTAAGTCCCTTGAACGTAGGGATATCTTAGCACGGTTTCCTACAATATATCATCACAGTTCCTTCGACTTAAAAGATCATAGTCCCTCGATGTCGCCTACGAATATATGATCTCGTCCCTCGGTTGTTTCCTACGAAAAGTGATGATCGTCCATACAAATATGTTAGGATATCCCTAAAAGTTGCCTTCTATGACCATCCGATGTACCTTCGATTGTCCCTTTTACATCCAACGAATAAGGTTACCTATCAACCAATGGTACGGATGGCCTTATTCTAAAGGAAAGAAAAATAACACGGAAACGACCATTCTGAGTAGGTATTTAGTCTCTTTTGCTTGCTCAATCAAAACACTTTTCACACCTCACACTTTCAAAAATATTCTTTTCAAAACACTTTGTATACATTCCAGCGTGAATCATTACAAAGTCCTTTTCAAAACAACACATTTCCAAACACTTCGTATACATTCCAGCGTGAATCATTACGAAGTCAAAGCGAAATGCCTTTTCAAAAATATTTTCAAACACACACACAAAAAAAATTTAAAGTGAGCTAAAGCAATTAAGATCCCGTAGATAACTACAGATGGAAAGGGTGCTAACACCTTCCCTTTTCATAACCACCTCCCTTACTCAAAATCTAACGAAGGTCTTTTCCTGTTCTTTTTGCCTTCCCTTAATTGGATAAAATAAAATTCGGTGGCGACTCTTGCTATCCGCAACATTTGCGATCAAACACAAAACAAACAAGTCAGTTCTCCCACCGTGTTACAGAACTGGCGACTCTACTGGGGACAATATCCCAAAGAGCGGTTACCTTAGGGTCTTTAGATCACTTAAAATTGTTTGACTTGCTTGCTTTATTCTTAAGGGTTGCTTGGGCATTATATTTGTGGGGGATCCTACACCCGGATCCAGGTTTTCTTAGGTAAGTAGCAATAAATCGTCGCGACTATTAGGCATATACCGAAACGGTCAAAATGATGGCTACGTTAGTGCGACACTTTGGATGTCCCGATGCTCCTCATGTCTAATTGAGGAAAGTATTTGGTGTCTGCGTGGTGTTATCAGCACTAACTCAACTTTTAGAACCTTAATTGACCCATCTTGGCCATTAGAAGGTAGTGAGATGGCCGGCTTCGGTACATACTGAGGTTGGTTGATACTCGACGCTACGCTCATTAAGATTCGACTTTCGGGATGTTTCGATCGACCACTTAGTAGTCGTATTGAAATAAAGCCTACGAGAAAGATCAATGATATGAGATTCCTAGAACCCGGTTACTATTATAGGACAGGTTGAACTCACTCAACTTTGGTAGGGTAGACACCTATACTTCATGCAAGCCTTAAACCTAGGGCTATTGTGTGAATTGCTTGTGATTGCTACTTGTTTTAAACATGACATCATGGCATCATAACAACATCATCATATCATTTCTAACTATTTCAAGTACCTAGGAATTTATCTTTGCTCTGTTTTGTAGGAGTTATGGCTTCCAGGAAGACTATCCGAATCAACTTCGTGGGTATACCTTCTCAACTCAAAGAGTTAGTCTCAGAAATTCCTGATCATACTCAGTTCATCAAAAAAACATGGTTATCTGCCTGACTTGGTTATCTCTGGTTTCAAAAAAGATATGATGCACGTCGTATTCCAGTTCTTCGATCCGAAACATCACTGTTTTACATTCCCAGATTATCAATTGGTGCCAACCTTGGAAGAATTCTCTAAGCTACTTGGGATACCTATCTTTGATCAGATACCATTCACCGGTTCAGAAAAATCTCTGAAATACGAAGACATAGCATCAACGTTACATCTAAAGCGATCAGACATTGAAGATAATTGGGAGACAAGAAGCGGAGTTAAGGGTTTTCTTGCTAAGTTTCTTATAAAGAAAGCTCAAGAATTCCTAAAGGCTATGAGTTTCCATGAATTCGAAGACATTTTGGCCCTACTAATCTATGGTTTGGTACTATTTTCTAATCCAGATCAGTTCATAGACGTGAATGCCATCGAGATATTTCTTACTCGTAATCTTGTGTCTACCTTACTTGGAGACATTCTACATTCTCTCCACACTCGTACTATCAAAAGACAAGGAACTCTCATGTGTTGCATACCGTTACTTTCCAGGTGGTTTATTTCGCACCTTCCTCAATCAGTAATGAAGAACGAGCAAAGATTGAAGTGGTCTCAAAGGCTAATGTCACTCCCTCATTCAGATATTCGTTGGTGTCTTTTTCATCAAAAGGACTTCACTTTTATTGAGTGTTGTGGAGGATTCCCTAATGTACCACTCCTTGCCATAAGGGGAGGTATCACCTACAACCCTTCTCTAGCTCTGCGTCAGTTTGGTTATGCTCGAAGAGATGGTCCTCATGATATGCTTCTCCAAGACATTGTGTTTAACTACAATAACGATCTCTAGAACTACCATCGAAGATTTGTGCACGCTTGGGGCATGGTAAACAAGATTGATACCAAGACCTTGGGGCACAAAAATTTCATTCCTTGGGAACCTTACCTCAAATGGGTGCGAGCTCGAGCTCAAAACCTCATGATGCCATTTACAGTTGTTCTACCAGTGATTATAGAACCTGTTGCTAAAGGTGACGAACCCTATATAATTCTCCATCCGGACATGCCTACTGATTTCGAAGACTTGAAGAGATCCTGGATTCAACTTAAAGAAGAAAGGGATACATTAGAAGCTCATGCTATGCGAGAAGAAGGTATTAGAGTTGACAAAGCTACTTCACGAGGAGCAAAGAATCAATGCCTACTTCAACACAAAGAGGAAGCGCCCATGGGAGACCCGAAAGCTTTAGGAGTTTCTTTTTGTTTAAAAAACTTTCTTTTGTAAAGAGAAACTAATAAAAAGTTTGTTCTTCTTTGTCTAACAAATTTAAAATCCTAAGGTCCTTGAAAACATTGCATTACATAACATCGCATATCATGGCATAACATCTCATAACAGGTACATCAAAGACCGATTTTCCTTATTCTCTCGCTGTTTATTTCAGCAGAAATGGCTCTTGAACAGACTGTCAAAGATCTCCATGCTTAGAATACTCAATTCTAGGAGATGTTTATCAACTTGGTCCAAGGCCAAAAAGACCTGAAGAAGCTCATCACCAGAAAGAAGAAGACTATTGGTATCCTCAACATGGGAAGGAATCATAAGGGTGCAGCTAGGGTGGTCAGTCAGTTCAAACTCTCAGACAAGAGCGGTGAAGCTGAGGGAAGTATCAAGAACAGTGACGGAAGCCATCATGAGTATGAAAACGAAGATGAAGACTATGTGAATGAGTAGTATCCTCCTGACAACGAAAAGTTCAAATAGCTTGAAGACCGTCTGAATGCTGTGGAAAATCTGAAGATGTCCGGGCTGAACTTTGACGATTTGAGTCATGTTCCTGGTGTGGAAATTCCCTGCAATTTCAAAGTTCCTACCTTTACCAAGTATGATGGAACTTCTTGTTCGAAGCTGCATTTGAAGTCCTATGTTCAGAAGATCCATCCTCATACTGAAGATAGGAAATTGTGGATCCATTTCTTTCAAGAGAGTTTATCCGGAACTCAGTTGGAGTGGTATTATCAGCTAGAGAGTACCCACATTCATACCTGGAATGACTTAGCAGATGCTTTCTACAAGTAGTACCAGTACAATGTTGAATTGGCACCCACTCGCATGCAACTACAGAGCATGTCTATGGGTCGTGACGAGAAGTTCAAGGAATATGCTCAGAAATGGAGAGATCTAGCAGGCAGAGTTCAACCACCCTTGTCCAATAGGGAGTTGGTTGACATGTTTATGGGAACACTGACAGGCCCATTATTCAATCATCTAATTGGAAACTCTTCAGTCGGGTTCACCGAGCTAATATTAATAGGCGAACGTATCGAAGCTGGAATCAAGAGCGGGAAAATACAGGTAGAGTCATCTTCAAATGCTGCGAAGAGATCCTTTGGTAGTAAGCAAGAAGCCAATGCTGTGTACGATTAGAAGGGCCGTGTCAAACCTGATCGCGCTCAATATGTGGGGGCAGTTGTAATCTCCAATCTTGCACAAGCACAACCTCAACGAGACAACACGCGTAGCCAGAACGCGCCACGAAGACAGTTTACGAAGATTAACATGCCGTTGTCTCAAGCATTGCAACACATGTTGAAAGTAGAACTCGTTACTTTGAGGGATCCTCCTTAACACGTCAAGACTTCCTCTCCAAAGTAAAATCCTAATGCAAGGTGTGCATACCACTCCAATAGTCCAGGGAACGAAACCAACAACTGTTGGGCCCTAAAATACAAGATTCAGGACATGATTGAAGCAAGGGAAATTGAATTCGACCCTCCTGTCGAAACTCCAAATGTGATCAACGCACCAATGCCTAACCATGGTAAAAGTTCCAATGCTATCGATAAAGACTCCTATGTTTACGATGTGAACAATCTGACTGTTCCTCTAATGTATGTTAAGAAGGATTTGCTGCAAGCCGGTGTATTTCCAGGATGCCCTGATGACTGTCATTGGTGTGCATCTGAATCTGACGGATGTGCTTGGTTGAAAAGGCGTATTCAGCGCATGATGGACAACCGAGAAGTGCTATTTCTGAAACCCCCGTCTGTGGAGAATCTGTGCGAATATATTTCTAAGAATCTGAAGATCGAAGACATAAGAGAATCCGTACTAGAAGTTTGGGATACTTTGGGGCAGTCAAGTGGAAAGTTTGATTTTATGGTTAAATAGACCGCTCCTGAAAGCTACAAGATTCCTATCAAAGATGTCAAGGCAACCGGGTGGCGAGACGATTTCCCAGAAGACTATGTTGATGTGAACACAATAAGGATCATCTATGTTGATCCTGCGCCTAGGGTGGCACCTCTCATTATTACCTCGCCCAGACCAGTTGCATATTCCTCTGACAAAGCTATACCTTGGAATTATGGAGCTAAAGTTTACTATCATGGCGTCAAGCAAGAACCTTTGACCATTGAAGACATTGCAGTTGAAACTACCAATCCTGACATCGACAACATCACCGGATCGAGCAAGGTGACCAGAACCGGAAGAGTATTCTCTCCAAAGATCTCTCCTCCAAAGGATACTACTACACCAGATCGCGTTCCTACTATCAAACCAGTTCCCGAAGCGAGAGGGAAAGAACTAGTAACTCATCCTGCTCAAACGGAAGTACCAAAGGAAGTTGCTGAGGACACCTCCAAGCAAGAAATGGAGGAAATTCTGAAGATCATCAAGAAGAGTGACTGCAATGTTGTGGAACAGTTGGGACAAACTTCGTCCAAGATATCCATGCTAGCTCTGATATTGTGTTCCGAGGCCTATTTAAAAGCCTTGGTGAAATTCTTGAAGAATGCTCACATACCACAAGACACTACTGCTTGTCAATTCGAAGGTTGTATTGCCAGCCTGACCGTCAACAATGGTTTAGGTTTCTCTGATGCTGATTTAACTCCTGCCGGAAAGAAGCACAACAAAGCCTTGCATATCTCCATTGAATGCAAGGGCACTATGTTGTCTCACGTATTGGTGGATATTGGTTCTGCTTTGAATGTTTTGCCAAAGAGTGCTTTCGACCGACTTAATGCTGAAGAAGTGGTCATGAAGCCCAGGGACATAATTGTAAGAGCTTTTGATGGTTCTAAACGAACAGTACTTAGAGAGCTCATCCTGCCAGTTAAAGTCGGTTACCAGACTTTTGACTCTTCTTTCTTTGTCATGGACATTCGTCCAACTTACTCTTGCCTACTCAGACACCCTTGGATACATGGGGCAGGCGCTGTCACCTCTACCTGTGACACCCCAAATTAATTCAACTATTTAATAATTAGAAATTTAATTATTAATTTAATTAAAGGTTTAATTATTGGCATTTTTGAATTAATGGATTTAATTAATTAATTAAATAAATGGATGTGTTGGGGGTGTGAGGTAGATTTGGGAGGTGTTAGAGTAAAAGGCTCTAATTATTCTAATTTGGATATTTTTATTATTGGGAATAATAAAAGAAATAAATAAAGGAAGTGAGAAGAGAAATTAGAATTTCATTCTACTTACTTTTGAGAAGAGACGAGAAAGAGGAGAAAAAGCCAAATCGTCAGAATGCGAAGATTCATCGCGAGGTAAGGGGTGAGTTGATTTGATTGTTATGCCTTATAGGTTTTGATGATCAATAGAATAATTCAATCCATTAGGAATCTTGAATTAGGATTCTAGGTTGTGCCCTAACGTTATAATCCGACGTAAAACCTTGATTGGAATTGTTATGAACGATTAATTTATGTAAGATGAATCTAGGCTAATTAGAAAACAAAATTCTGTAGTCAATGGAATTTAAAAATACATGGATTAATTCTGTTCTGGTGTATTATGAAGTTTGGTAATGAATGATATTGACTGGGATTGCAAATAGTAGAGAAAAATTGATATTTTGAGAAAACATAACAGTATAGGTCGACACATAACATTATGAATCGATGCAAGCAACAAGAATTTGGAAAACCAGAGGCGTGGAAAACGTATGCATCGACTCATAGAGTCATGCATCGACTCATAGGCCAAAAATCAAACCTATGCATCGACACATACGTGTTATGCATCGACACATACTGAACAAAATTTGAAAAATGCAAATTTTCAATTGTATGCATCAATGCATACGACCTATGAGTAGACGCAAGCAGTTTATGTATTGACACATGAGGTTTTGTATCGATACATACTGTACAGGAATGAAATGTAATTTTCTGAAAACGGTTTGGGTCATATCTTTGCGACCGAACTCCGCTTTAGGCATAGTTGGTATCGTTGGAAAGCTTAGAACGAGTACTATCTAGTAAAAACATTTTCAAAACCAGTAATTGAGATCTTGAAGAATTAATATGGTTTCCGTAATAAGAATTCATTGTGATTCGTGAAATATTCATTGTGTATATGTGTTGTATGTTAATTCCATGTGTTGTAATTAATGTTATATGTTCATGATTGCTGTTATCATGTACTGTTGTTGTTATTGATTATGAGTGGAATAATGTTGTGTGATCATATTCCGTATTTGGATTGTTGCATGCTTCTGATGTGCATGCATAAGCATTCTGGTGATGGTTCATTCCCATTGTGTGGAATTGAACTTGCAGGGCCAATAACCGTACCCATTGGTGTATGGGCCAATCGTTGATTGACGCTGTTTTCCGAGGTGTAAATGGAACAGGGTATGAACTTGGTTCATGTTTGGTACCACATGCATTGAGTCTGCATTGCATATGTAATTATAACATGTTAGGATGGTTTCCAGTGTTATAATTGCATTGATTGTTATTATGTGCATAATGAACTGTATGGTGTCGTATTTGTGGATTGTTATCTGGTTATGCTAATGCGGGTGGAATAATGTATTGATTGTTTTATTGCTTTAAAGAAATGTATAATGCATTTTAATTTTGATGAAATCTCACCCTTACTTTGATGATTTCAGATCGAAGTGATTAGCTGCTCAGGAATTGGTGAGGATGGCTTATAGAGTTGTGCTATTTAGATAGTCCGCGTGTCAGTGTCATGCTCTGGTAGTTGTAACATTAGGGAACGATCGTTTTGGAATTTTAAGGATTAAACTTGTTTCTTTTGAGTTATGTTTTGGAATAACTATGAATTGGGTTTATTCCGGGTTTTATATTATTTCCGTTGTGTAAAACATAATCGTTGGTTTGAATTATATTTAATAAGTTCTTCAGTAAATGCATGACTACTGTTATGATTGTTTTATTATTTTAAATTTTTAAATTGCGACGTCCTTTCGTTATGTTAAAACTCTGATTAATTATAATTCGTGGGGAAATTAGAAGGGGTGTTATAATAGTGGTATTAGGGCATAGTCGGTCGTGTCTTTGTGTCATTATCCCTTTGTATGCGACTAGTGCAAGGTAACACTGTCAATACTTGGGTTCTAATGTGATTGTTTTGTAATGTTACAGAACAATGGCCGGAAGAGGTAACGGAAGAGACGATGCTGCGATTGCTGAAGCCTTGGGAAAGTTAGTTGGTGTGCTTGGAGGGAATCAGCTGGGAGGTGGTATTGGTGCTGATAGGCAGTTGGGAAACTTTCAGAGGAACAATCCTCCATTATTCAAAGGCACTCATGATCCCGAAGGTGCTCAGAGATGGTTGAAGGAGATCGAGAGGATCTTTAGAGTGATTGACTGTGCGGAAGAGCTGAAGGTGAGGTATGGTACTCACATGCTGGAAGAGGAAGCTGATGACTGGTGGGTTGCTACTAGGACTGAAATGGAGAAAGATGGTATTGCATTGACTTGGGCTATGTTTAGGAGAGCTTTTCTAAGGAGATACTTTCCTGAAGATATTCGGGGCAAGAAGGAGATTGAGTCTCTGGAGCTCAAGTAGGGCAATAAGACTGTGAGTGGGTATGCTTCGAAATTTACTGAGTTGGCGAATTACTATGCTCATTACACTAACGATGCAGATGGAGAATTTTCCAAATGTATCAAGTTTGAGAATGATCTTCGTGATGAGATCATGCAGGGTATCAGGTATCAGCGCATCCGGAGGTTTTCTGATTTGGTAGACTGTAGTAGGATTCTAGAAGAGGATCTTGCTAGTACTCGGAAAAATGCTCGAGGGTATGTGGATCGTAAAGGAAAGCAACAGATGGATCGTGGAAAACCTTATGATAAAAATAACCAGAGATTTGGTGGTTGGAAGAAACCTAGTGGAGGAGATTCTAGTGCTCCTATTAAGTGCTATAGGTGTGGTGAAATGGGGCATAGAGCTAACGAATGCAGGAATGATGCGAAGAAGTGCAGCAACTGTGGAATATTTGGTCATGTAACTACTGAATACATAGAAAGAAATGTAACTTGTTACAACTGTGGCGAAGAGGGTCATACTCGTCCGCAGTGTACTAAGCCAAAGAAAGAACAAGCTGGTGGTAAAGTGTTCGCTTTGTCAAGATCTGAGACTAAGTCAGATGATGGGTTGATTAAAGGTACATGTTTTATTAATGGCATACCTTTGATTACGATTATTGATACTGGAGCAACACATTCTTGTATTGCTTTGGATTGTGATAAAAGATTGAACTTGGACATTTCTAATATGGATGGAAGTATGGTTATTGACACTCCTGCGTCGGGTTCAGTGACTACTTCATATGTTTGTAAGAATTATCCTATTGTAATTTTTGGTAGAGGTTTCGGTATGGATTTAGTGTGCTTACCGTTAGAACAACTTGATATCATCCTTGGAATGAACTGGTTGGAATTCAACCAGGTTCATATCAACTGTTTTGAGAAGACGGTTATTTTTTCCTGAAGAGGTTAGTGTCGAAGATGTGACTATGTCGGTTAAGCAGATGAATTCAATTGTTAAGGATGGTGCTGTAGTGTTTATGTTGTATTCTTTGACGGAGGTGAAAGGAAAAGCTAAGAGTGATGAATTACCTGTGGTGAATGAATTCCCAGAAGTGTTCCCGGAAGATGTTAGTGAATTGCCACCTGAGAGGGAAATGGAGTTTACTATAGTTTTGATTCCTGGAACTAGTCCAATGTCGATGGCGCCTTATCGCATGTCGGCATCTGAATTATCTGAGTTGAAGAAGCAGTTGGAAGAATTGCTTGAGAAGAAGTTTATTCGACCGAGTGTTTCGCCGTGGGGTGCTCCTGTGTTATTGGTTAAGAAGAAAGAGGGTTCAATGAGATTGTGTGTTGATTACAGGCAGTTGAACAAAGTTACAATCAAGAATCGGTATCCATTACCGAGGATTGATGATTTGATGGATCAGTTAGTTGGAGCTTGTGTATTTAGCAAGATTGATTTGTGATCTGGATATCATCCGATTCGTGTGAAGACGGAAGATATTCAGAAAACTGCATTTAGAACGAGGTATGGACATTATGAGTATTCTGTTATGTCGTTTGGAGTTACTAATGCACCTGGTGTTTTCATGGAGTATATGAACAGGATATTTCATCCGTATCTTGATAAGTTTGTGGTAGTCTTCATTGATGATATTCTGATCTATTCGAAGAATGATGAAGAGCATGCAGAACATCTTAGAGTTGTGTTGGAACTGTTGAAAGAGAAGAAGCTTTATGTGAAGTTGTCCAAATGTGAATTCTGGTTAAGTGAAGTAAGCTTTCTTGGTCATGTGATTTCCAAGAATGACATTATTGTTGATCCTACAATGGTAGAAGCGGTATCTCAGTGGGAAGCGCCGAAGAATGCTTCTGAAATCCGTAGTTTTCTTGGTCTTGCAGGTTACTACAGAAAGTTCATTGAGGGATTTTCGAAGTTGGCTTTACCGTTGACTAAGTTGACAAGAAAGAGTCAAGTGTTTGTTTGGGATTCTGAATGTGAGAAAGGATTCCAAGAGTTGAAGAAGAGGTTGACTAGTGCTCCGATTTTGATTTTGCCGAATCCAGCAAAATCTTTTGTTGTGTATTGTGATGCGTCATTGATGGGATTAGGTGGTGTTTTGATGCAAGATAAGCAGGTAGTAGCTTATTCTTCAAGACAGTTGAAGGTTCATGAAAGGAATTGTCCGACTCATGATTTAGAGCTAGCAGCTGTGGTATTTGTTTTGAAATTGTGGAGGCATTATTTATATGGTTCTCGATTCGAGGTATTCAGCAATCACAAGAGTCTGAAGTATCTCTTCGATCAGAAAGAGTTAAATATGAGGCAGAGAAGGTGGTTCGAATTTCTGAAGGATTATGATTTCGGTTTGAATTACCATCCTGGTAAGGCAAACGTGGTTGCAGATGCATTGAGTAGGAATTCCTTGCATATGTCTATGTTGATGGTTCGTGAATTGGATTTAGTGCAACAATTCTGAGATTTGAGTTTGGTGTGTGAAACTACTTCTGATAGTGTTAAGTTGGGAATGTTGAAGCTGACTAGTAGTATTCTTGAGGAAATTCGAACTAGACAGAAATCTGATGTTGGTTTGGTGGATAAGTTGACATTTATCAACCAAGGTTAAGGAGGTGAATTCCGAATTGACGAGAATGGTGTTATGAGGTTTGGTGACAGAGTGTGTATTCCGAATATTACAGAACTTAGAAAGAGTATTTTGGAAGAAGTCCATCGTAGTGGATTGAGTATTCATCCTGGTGCTACTAAGATGTATCATGACTTGAAAAAGTTATTTTGGTGGCCTGGAATGAAAAAGGAAATTGCTGAGTTTGTCTATGCTTGTTTGGTTTGTAAGAAGTCAAAAATTGAACATCAGAAACCGTCAGGATTGATGGAACCGTTGTTTGTTCCGGATAGGAAATGGGATGGAATTTCTATGGATTTTGTGTCTGGTTTACCGAGGACAGCATAGAACTGTGATTCTATCTGGGTTATTGTTGATCGGTTGACGAAATCTGCTCAATTTATTCCGATAAGAATGGATTATCCGATGGAGAGGTTGGCAGAATTGTATGTGGAGAAGATTGTAAGTTTGCATGGTATTCCTTCTAGTATTGTGTCGGATAGAGATCCGAGGTTTACGTCTAAGTTTTGGACGGGGCTGCAAGAAGCGTTAGGTACTAAGTTGAGGTTGAGTTCCGCTTATCATCCGCAAACAGATGGTCAGACGGAGAGAACGATTCACTCGTTAGAGGATTTGTTGCGAGCTTGTGTGTTGGAGAAAGGTGGAGCTTGGGATAGTTATTTTCCATTGATTGAGTTTACCTACAACAATAGTTTTCATTTGAGTATTGGTATGGCTCCATTTGAGGCATCGTATGGTAGGAGGTGTCGTACATCGTTGTGTTGGTACGAATCTGGAGAAAGTGATGTGGTTGGACCGGAGATTGTCCAACAGACGTCAGAAAAGATCAAGATGATTCAGGAGAAGATGAAAGCTTCTCAGAGTCGTCAGAAGAGTTATCATGATAAGAGGAGGAAGGATCTCGACTTTAGTGAAGGAGATCATGTGTTTATGCGAGTTACTCCGATGACTGGTATTGGTCGAGCTTTGAAGTCAAAGAAGTTGACTCCGCGCTTTATTGGTCCGTATCAGATTACCAAGAAGGTTGGAAGAGTTGTTTATCAGATTGCTTTACCGCCTTCGCTTGCAAATTTGCATGATGTCTTCCATGTATCTCAGTTGAGGAAATACATTCCTGATCCGTCTCATGAGATTCAGGTAGATGATATACAGGTGCGAGATAATCTGACTGTTGAAGCATTACCTACGAGAATTGAGGATCGGAAGGTGAAGCAGTTACGAGGTAAAGAGATAGTGCTGGTGAAAGTAGCTTGGGGAGGACCAGTAGGTGGAAATGTAACTTGGGAGCTAGAAAGCCAGATGAAAGACTCGTATCCTGAACTTTTCGTCTAAGGTATGTTTTCGAGGACGAAAACTCTTTTTAGTAGGGGAGAGTTGTGACACCCCAAATTAATTCAACTATTTAATAATTAGAAATTTAATTATTAATTTAATTAAAGGTTTAATTATTGGCATTTTTGAATTAATGGATTTAATTAATTAATTAAATAAATGGATGTGTTGGGGGTGTGAGGTAGATTTGGGAGGTGTTAGAGTAAAAGGCTCTAATTATTCTAATTATTCTAATTTGGTTATTTTTATTATTGGGAATAATAAAAGGAATAAATAAAGGAAGTGAGAAGAGAAATTAGAATTTCATTCTACGTACTTTTGAGAAGAGAAGAGAAAGAGGAGAACAAGTCAAATCGTCAGAATTCGAAGATTCATCGTGAGGTAAGGGGTGATTTGATTTGATTATTATGCCTTATAGGTTTTGATGATCAATACAATAATTCAATCCGTTAGGAATCTCGAATTAGGATTCTAGGTTGTGCCCTAACGTTATAATCCGACGTAAAACCTTGATTGAAATTGTTATGAACGATTAATTTATGTAAGATGAATCTAGGCTAATTAGAAAACAAAATTCTGTAGTCAATGGAATGTAAAAATACATGGATTAATTCTGTTCTGGTGTATTATGAAGTTTGGTAATGAATGGTATAGAGTGGGATTGCAAACAGTGGAGAAAAACTGATATTTTGAGGAAACATAACAGTATGGGTCGACACATAACATTATGAATCGATGCAAGCAACAAGAATTTGGAAAACCAGAGGCGTGGAAAACGTATGCATCGACTCAGAGAGTCATGCATCGACTCATAAAGTCATGCATCGACTCATAGGCCAAAAATCAAACCTATGCATCGACACATACTGAACAAAATTTGAATAATGCAAAATTTCAATTGTATGCATTGATGCATACGACCTATGAGTCGACGCAAGCAGCTTATCTTTGCGACCGTAACTCCGATTTAGGCATAGTTGGTATCGTTGGAAAGCTTAGAACGAGTACTATCTAATAAAAACATTTTCAAAACTAGTAATTGAGATCTTGAAGAATTAATATGGTTTCCGTAATAAGAATTTGTTGTGATTCGTGAAATATTGTTGCATATATGTGTTGTATGTTAATTCCATGTGTTGTAATTAATGTTATATGTTCATGATTGCTGTTATCATGTACTGTTGTTGTTATTGATTATGAGTGGAATAATGTTGTGTGATCATATTCCGTATTTGGATTGTTGCATGCTTTTGATGTGCATGCATAAGCATTCTGGTGATGGTTCATTCACATTGTGTGGAATTGAACTTGCAGGGCCAATAACTGTACCCAATGGATAGTGGTGGTGAGGCTAGATTCTTGACCCAGTGGTGTATGGGCGAGTCGTTGATTGACGCTGTTTTTCGAGGTGTAAACGGAACAGGGTGTGAACTTGGTTCACGTTTGGTACCACATGCATTGAGTCTGCATTGTATATGTAATTATAGCATGTTAGGATGGTTTCCAGTGTTATAATTGCATTGATTGTTATTATGTGCATAATGAACCGTATGGCGTCAAATTTGTGGATTGTTATCTGGTTATGCTAATGTGGGTGGAATAATGTATTGATTGTTTTATTGCTTTAAAGAAATGTATAATGCATTTTAATTTTGATGAAATCTCACCCTTACTTTGATGATTTCAGATCGAAGTGATTAGCTGTTCAGGAATTGGTGAGGATGGCTTATAGAGCTGTGCTATTTAGATAGTCCGCGTGTCAGTGTCATGCTCTGGTAGTTGTAACGTTAGAGAACGATCGTTTTGGAATTTTAAGGATTAAACTTGTTTCTTTTGAGTTATGTTTTGGAATAACTATGAATTGGGTTTATTCCGGGTTTTATATTATTTCCGCTGTGTAAAATATAATCGTTAGTTTGAATTATATTTAATAAGTTCTTCAGTAAATGCATGACTACTGTTATGATTGTTTTATTACTTTAAATTTTTAAATTGTGACGCCCTTTCGTTATGTTAAAACTCTGATTAATTATAATTCGCGGGGAAATTAGAAGGGGTGTTACACTACCCTGCATCAGAAGCTGAAGTATCCAGTGTAGGGGAAGATTGTTACAGTATGCGGTGAAGAAGTATATATGGTAAGCCATCTGCAGTCATTCTGATACATCAAAATGGAAGGTGAATTTGTCGAAACTCCTTCTCAAGCCTTCGAAGCAATTCCACGAGTCATGCCTATTGACTCCCCTATCACTCCTGAAGTCACTAGAGTTCCACCGAAGATGGCCTCATTGAAAGACGCTAAAGCTGCGGTTGAAGAAGGAGATTGTACTATTTGGGGTCAGCTCCCCGACCTCCCTTTCAAATATGACAAGACTGGTTTAGGCTTCACTATCAAAGGCCAAAAGATGATACGCCGCGAACGTGCCGGCAAACTTCCTTTCCACATCAGCAAAAGCGGAGTCCATGCTATAAAAGACGACGACAACATCTTCGACATCAATTGGATCTTCCTAACTCCAGACGACGGACTTGACAATTGCAAGACTGAAGATGTTATACCAATCTCCTTTAGACAAGAGTAATTGCTTTTTCTATTATGCTTTTCGTTTTTTATGCCTTGAACAATAGACTTTAAGCCTAGTGCCTTGCCCGGGGCACCACGGCTCGTTTGTGAGGGTTATCATTTATCATTTGCATATTTTTATTCATTAAAATCATTGGACGTTTGCATTCAAATATTGTACTTTTTCTTTCTTTTACTTTATCACCCTTTCAAAAATCTATGTGTTCTTACACACCCACATGATACACTGCAGATTCACTCCGAATCTCGTCGATAACAGCTCTGCTAGTGCTAAATATGACTTCGATAATCCGATCTACCAAGCCGAAGACGAAGGTGAGGAAGATTGTGAAGTGCCAGGAGAACTTGTCAGACTACTACAACAGGAAGAATAGGTTATACAGCCACACGAGGAGCCATTCGAGGTTGTGAATCTAGGTACTAACAACGACAGAAAGAAAATCAAGATAAGAGCGGGTCTTGAAAACAGTGTCAAAGAGAGATTGGTATAGATGCTGCGAGACTATATCGAGGTTTTTGCTTGTTCCTACGAAGACATGGCAGGTTTAGACATTGATATTGTGGTACACCGACTACCAACGAAAGAAGGTTTTCTCCCTGTGAAGCAGAAGGTTCGTCGTATGCGTCCTGAGATGTCAGAGAAAATCAAAGCCGAAGTTATGAAAAAGTTCAATGCCGGTTTCCTAGAAGTTACTTCTTATCCACAGTGGGTGGAAAACGTGGTGCCTGTGCCAAATAAAGATGGTAAAGTGCGAATGTGTGTGGACTATAGATATCTGAATAGAGCGAGTCCGAAAGACGATTTTCCGCTTCCACATATTGATGTTCTGGTTGATAACACTGCTCAACATAAAGTTTTCTCCTTCATGGATGGTTTTTCTGGTTACAATCAGATCAAAGTGGCTCCCGAAGACATGGAAAAACTACTTTCTTTACACAGTGGGGCACATTCTGCTACAAGGTCATGCCATTCGGTTTGAAGAATGCTGGCACCACATATCAACGTGCCATGGTAGCTTTGTTTCATGACATGATCCATCACGAGATAGAGGTCTACGTCAACGACATGATAGCTCGATCACAAACTGAAGAAGAACATCTTGATCATTTACGAAAGCTGTTTGATAGACTGAAGAAATACAGACTAAGACTCAATCCTAACAAGTGCACCTTTGGAGTCAGATCCGGTAAGCTCTTGGGATTTGTTGTCAGTGGTAAAGATATTGAAGTTGATCCTTCCAAGGTTAAATCTATTCAAGAAATGCAAGCTCCCCGTACCAACAAGGAAGTCAGAGGTTTCTTGGGACGACTGAACTACATTGCCAGATTCATTGCACACTTAACTGCTACTTGTGAGCCAATCTTCAGGTTGCTGAATAAAGATCAAGTAGTGGAATGGAACGACAATTTCCAGACAGCTTTTGACAAAATCAAGGAGTACCTACAAAATCCTCCTATCCTGACGCCAACAGTCAAACGAAGACCTCTTATCATGTACTTGGCAATATTAGAGAACTCAATGGGGCGTTTGTTGGGGCAACATGACGAGTCTGGTCGAAAAGAGTATGCAATATACTACCTTAGCAAAAAGTTTACCGACTGTGAAACAAGATACTCGGAGCTCGAGAAAACTTGCAACACTTTGGCTTGGGCTGCTAGCCGACTAAGACAGTATATGTTGACTCACACTACCTTGTTGATCTCTAGGATGGATCCGATAAAATACATATTCGAGAAACCTGCTCTCTCTGGAAGAATAGCAAGATGGCAAATGATCTTGACCGAATACGACATCCAGTATACTACTCAGAAGGCGATCAAAGGAAGTGTAGTAGCTGATCATTTGGCTCATCAAGCCATAGATGACTATCAGTCTATGCAGTTCAAGTTTCCAGATGAGGATGTTTTGCTAGTCACTGATTACGAAGAACCAAGACCAGACGAAGGACCTGAACCAGGATCCCGATGGACCATGGTCTTTGATGGAGCCTCAAACGCACTTGGGAATGGTATTGGCGCCATCATTACATCTCCTACAGGCGGACACATGCCTTTCACCGCCAGACTATGTTTCGACTGCACCAACAACATGGCCGAATACGAAGCGTGCATCATGGGTATCAAAGCTGCTATTGACTTAAGAATCAAATTCTTGCGAGTGTATGGAGACTTAGCTTTGGTGATCAGTCAGATCAATGGCGATTGGGATACGAAGCATCCGAACCTCATTCCATATCGAGAGCATGTTTTGAGTCTGATCCCTTACTTCGAAGAAATCACTTTTGATCACATCCCACGAGAAGAGAATCAGTTGGCAGACACATTAGCTACCATGTCATCTATGTTCAAGGTCAGACGGGACAACGAAGCTCCCCAAATCATCATTGAAAGACTAGACGAACCAGCATACTGTTGTGAACTTGATACAAAATAGAAACCTTGGTTCTACGAAGTGAAGCGATATCTCGAAGCTCAGGAATATCCCACAGGGGCATCTTTCAATGACAAGAAGTTCTTAAGAAGACTTTCATCCAAATTCTTTCTCAATAACGACATCTTATACAAGCGCAATCACGACTTGTGCTTACTCCGTTGTGTAGACCAGAAAATAGAGGAATAGATCATGGAAGAGTTACACGAAGGCGCATTCGGTACCCACTCTAGTGGACATACAATGGCTAAGAAGATTCTAAGAGCAGGTTACTATTGGTCCACCATGGAAGCTAATTGTTACCGCTATGCTCGATCTTGTCACAAATTCGTATATACGCAGATAAAGTGCACGCACTCCAGCCCATTGAATGTTTTGATCGCCCGTGGCCTTCGCAATGTGGGGCATTGACATGATGGAGAGATCAAACCCACCGCCCAATGGACATCGCTTCATCCTTGTTGTTATTGACTACTTTACAAGTGAGTAGAAGCAACCTCGTGATCTTTACCAAGAATGTTATGGCTCGATTCATCAAGCATAATCTTATCCGCCGACGGCCCCCGAAAGGATCATCACGACAATGGTACCAATCTCAATAACAAAATGATCACCGAACTCGCATGCGCTCAAGATTAAGCATCACAATTCTTCCATATCACCAAAATGAACGCAGCGGAAGCCGCCAACAAGAATCTCAAAAGATCATGTAAGATGATAGTGACTTACAAGGACCGCATGAGATGTTGCCATTTTTCTCCACTGTTATCGACTATAGCATCTAACATCTCTGTGGGCAACCCTTTCTCTTGTATATGGTATGGAAGCAGTCCTGCCAATCGAGGTTCAGATACCCTTAACCAGAGTCCTTCAGGACACAGAATTGGGTGAAGACGAATGGGTCCAAACTCGCCTTGACTAGATCAACCTGATCGACGAAAAACGACTCAGCCCATCTTCCATGGACAGATGTACCAGAAGCGAATGATCAGAGCATTTAATACGAAAGTCAAGCACCGAGTCTACCAAGTCGGTGATCTACTACTCAAGCGCATCCTCCTTCCACAAGGTGATCCCAGGGGAAAATGGACTCCCACCGATGAGGGACCATTTGTGATCAAGACAATGTTTTCCGGCGGAGCTATGATACTAAGCACTATGGATGGAGAATACTTCCCACACCCTGTGAACGCAGACATAGTCAAAAAATACTACGCATGAACGAGACCCGCTAGGTTGATTGGCCTAGGAAAAAATAAGGGCAACCCGGCGAACCAAAAGGTTCGGGCAAAAGTTAAGGATATACAAAAAATGTACACCCGGCAAGTCGAAAACCTACAAAGGCGGCTTGGGCAAAAAAGGGTTTCCCGGTAGACTGAAAACCCTAAAGGGCGGTCTAGGCAAAAATTAGGGATTTAAGCGTACGACTATGTCTCGTCCAGATCACCTACTTACCAACTACACTACCATCAGCACTTAGGATTTGAATGGCGCAAGTCAGTTCAATCACTTTTTAACAAATGAGGAGATGAGATAGTCGAAAATATATGAGCAATAACATAGTTGAAATTTGAAGAGATTGTTTCCGCATAGCTTTTTTTTTACTATTCCGACAATTTCCTCTTACTAGGATGTTCGTCTCTTGTATACAAATTGCCTAACTATAGGCCACTTGTTCAAATTCAATGCAAATTCCTTTTCTAATTTCATTGTTGTTTGCATAAAGTCCAATGAATGCTTTGAATGATTATATGCATCTGACAATAAACATCTATTCACAAACATATGAAAAGCGAACAGAAACGGTAATTACTACAGGCTCTAGGAATTGAGATGACGACTAAAGTTACCAATGCATCCCCACAGAGTCACTTTCACAAGAAATACATCCACAGAGCCATCGCTCTCCCCACAAAGGAAAATCTTCTCCAACAAAGTGCTACCATTTTCTCCCAACAGTATTCCAATACTATCAACTCCATCACATTGGTCCCCGCACAGTGATCCTATCAACTCCATCACATTGGTCCCAGAGCAGTGATCCTATCAATTTCATCACGTTAGTCCCCAAGCAGTGATCCTATCAACTCCATCACATTGGTCCCCGAGCATTGATCCTATCGACTCCATCACATTGGTCCCCGAGCAGTGATCCTATCAACTCCATCACATTAGTCCCCGAGCAGTGATCCTATCAGACTTCATCATGTTAGTCCCCGAGCAACGATCCTATCAGACTTCATCACGTTAGTCCCCGAGCAGTGATCCTATCAACTCCACCACATTGGTCCCCGAGCAATGATCCTATCAACTCCATCACATTGGTCCCCGAGCAGTGATCCTATCAACTCCATCACGTTATTCCCCGAGCAGTGATCCTATCAACTCCATCACATTGGTCCCCAAGCAGTGATCCTATCGGACTCCATCACATTGGTCCCCGAGCAATGATCCTATCAACTCTATCACATTGGTCCCCAAGCAGTGATCCTATCAGACTTCATCACGTTAGTCCCCGAGCAGTGATCATATCAACTCCATCACATTGGTCCCCGAGCAGGGTCTATGCGGCAAGACCCTCAACCGAGTATCTTTCAATCATTGTTACTCTTCCAAAGACTAGTATCCGTAATTTAAACTTGGTCGATAGTGCATCAGAGGAATCTAAATCATCTTTTAATCCCCAGTCAGGGTCTTCAACAACCTCATCTCAAAGCAGAAATCAAAAATCTCTGACAGAGCGTTCCCATCTTCTTTAAGATGGATATGTTTTAAAATACCCTAACATCTACATTCATGCATTATACCTAAAAGTCATAACATATGCATTCACAAGCATTATCATGTATTCGCATGCATCATAATATGCATAAAACTAATCGTATCCTTTCAAGTTAGAATTCCCTAACAGGTAGCCGCTATCTCCCAAACAGAAGGTTAAAGATTAATACCCGAAACAAGACGGGAGAACTATTAGAATGACCATGCAAATTATTTCCAAGCAACGAATCATGGATCAACACTCGAAACAAGACGGAAAAACTATCCGCATGCTGACAAGTATTCATCTCAGAAGTAGCCAAGACGAAGGTTTATTCTGACTCCCCCTTATTATCAAACTCCCGGATGGCATCTTTAAGCCCATCTCCGACTACACATCTTCATCTCTCCGGATGGCATCTTAAGCCCATCTCCGTTTTCTCTTTCATCCAAAAGAAGAATACAGAGTCTAGCGTACGACTCACTCTCCAACATCAGCTTTTCCTAATGGCATCTATAAGCCCATTTCATGCAACAGCGAGTGCAAATTTTCAGGTGTACTCGAGTGTTTAATCATCTTCTACCTTCAGGTCACGAAAGGCAAGCATACCAATCTAACCCTTCTAGTACAAGAAGATTGAACAGGGGAATCTTTTATACCCCAAAATTTTCCCTCCTACTTCTCAAGACAATCCATAACTCCATACTCAAGGATTTCACAAGGTTTGATCAAATAAACCCTCTCCTAAGCAATCAATCCAAACAAGGATTTTTGCATATCTCAAGTCAAGGTGGATCTCCAGTGTTCTAGGTGGTCATCATACATCACCATATGCTTCAAAGGATCATCAAGTCAAATTTCAAGCCTTATAAGTCAAATTTGCTCATCTAGTTGCTCAGATGGTTGAAAATCAGCTGTATTAGACAAAAAGTCAATTGTGGCCAACATACAGTCAAACTTCATAATTTTTGGACAACATCAATATTTTGAAGTAATATTCATCATTTCATCAAAGGGTTGATCATGATCCATCAAGAAAACTCAAGATCTGATCAAAGGTCAAAGTTTCTAAATTAGGGCTCTTTAGACAAAAGTCAACAGAACTTTGACCAAGCATAATTTTCACATACTTTGTCAGAATTTTTTTCCAACAAAGCTCATTTTAAAGAGAATTCAATTCTCTACAACTTCATGTCTCACAAGCTTGGGCAGGAAATACTTCATTTGGAAGTTATGGATCAAAATATTGCAGGTCATTTTAAAAAGTCAACAAAAAGTCATCTTTTTGAAAAGAAGTGTTCTTGAGAATGGAAACTCCAATGAAGATGAAAACAAAAGGTATGTTTAGAAGACATCTTGAGCTTTCTAAAAATTCCAAGAACACACAAAAATGTTAAAAATTGAGCAAGATACAAGTTGGGCAAGTTGAGCATTTTTGAGGAGGTGCATGAAGAAAAATACCTAGCAAAAGCAAATATTTTTCAAATGGGCCCAAGATTTTATGGTCCAAACTTGATTATAAAATTATCCATGACCTCTATGCTACTTGCCACGCCTCCTTCCCAATTTATTTGATTTATTTTGGAATTAAAGCATTAAATCCAATTTTAATTAAATAAAATACAAAAAGCAAGGTCTAATGCAAGGTGGGCTTGATTTGTACATGTCTTGAGGACCAAGGAAGCCCAAGAGAGCTGTCAATTTCGTGCAAGAAGATTAAGGGATAGATTGAGCAAATTTGGAAAGCTTTTCATGCAAATTTCCAATCAAATATTCTCCATTTAAAGAAAATATTTTCTCTTAAAGTCTTGACCTATTTCCACTCCTCTATATATACTTAACACCTTCACAAGATAAAGGAACGATTTGCTAGCCTCTT
The DNA here is from genome assembly GCA_021764765.1 of Vicia sativa. Lineage (NCBI taxonomy): Eukaryota > Viridiplantae > Streptophyta > Magnoliopsida > Fabales > Fabaceae > Vicia > Vicia sativa. Next base: position 224,265,749 of record CM038792.1, read on the forward strand.
ACACGGACTGCTAGCCTCCTACAAACCCTAGAAATCTCTCAATTTTTTTCTCAAAACTTGCAAAATCGTGTTTTAATTTCCAGGAAGTTTAAAGCCATTCCAGCCATCCATTCGTGTTCCTGAAGTTCCCAGGGGTCGATTCACATTGTTACACGACCCCAAAACGCTCCAGATCAAGCTTTCCAAGCTGCTCCGATTTGGTAAATGTCTCCAAATCGTTTCTCTCAATCCATGCATTAATATCTGCTTTTGTTTGTTTGTATGGTCTCAGGATGTTATTTAGAACAGGTACAACGTGTTACATGTGAGCTTTAGGGCTTAGATCTTGTGATGTCATTGTTATGGCATAGGAAGTTGTGAGCTTCAAACCCACTGATACAGGGACTTTCAGGCTGTAAAAACTCCACCATTAGATTCCTGGGGTTCGAATTAGGGGGGTTGGGTTCTTTATTTGCATTTATCTTGACTATTTTGCAGGATCTAAATTCCAGATGGCCGGAGAAGACGACCAGAGCCTTGCTCCGACGCTTCTGACTCAGGAACAAGTAACACATACATATTTATGATTCCAGTAATATGAATGGATGTATCACCGCCCCAACGGTCTACCTTGCGCGCGCCATGTCTCTATCTCTGCCTCAGGTCGTGGGTTCGAACCCCACCTTTTATTGCTTTTCCAATTGTTTTTAACAGTCTCGTAGTTTCCAAGGTACCTCCGAGCTTCACACGGATCCCCAGATGCAGAATCTCCAGAAGCTCCAACTTTTGGATCCCCAGATGAAGGAATCTCCATAAGCTCCCACGGATCCCCAAATGTAGAATCTCCAGAAGCTCCAGTGTAACACCCCATCTAAATACCCCGACTATATTAATTAAATTAATATGAAAAATCAACTTTAATCAGAGTTAACACGTTATAATGAGGGATGTCAAAATTAATAGATAAAATAAAACTTCATTCAAGAGCTATGCCACAATCGAGGATCATCGTCCAAATAGTTCAATCAATTCAAGACCATGTCTTACACAGCGGAAATACCAAAACCAAAATTTAACAAAACATCATGGTTCTCAAAGAATCAAAACCAAAACAGTTAAACGATAGTAATTCTCTTAACTAAACGTTCCCCAGTGTTACAATCTAATCAGAGCATGACACTGACACGCAGACTTAAAAGATAAGCTCTAGAGCCATCCTCACCAACTCCTTAGCTTGTAACGTTAATCTGAAATGGTAACGTAAGGGTGAGACTTCTCATAAATAAAACATATTATAAGCTTCTCATTTAACAATATATTACAAGCATATCATTTCACCCACTTAACACAATTCAGAATTCAACACACAACCATATTCAACAACGGAATTGCAACACTGGAAGACATCCTAACATGTTACAATCCATGCAAACACAAATGCAGACTCAAATGCATGCGATACCGACTCGTGACCAAGTCACCCAACACTGATCCATCATCAACCGGATACAGTACCATCGATTCGTCCATAACCACCCGGACACGAATCCAGCCTAACCACTCATCCTCACTCGGGTATCGGTTATCGGCAATCCAAGTCAAATTCCACACAATGGGAATTAACTTCACCAAATAATGCAAATGCACGCACATCACTAGCATGCAACATCAATCAGTCTATGTATACATTCATCTCACATAACCGATTCAAACCAATCAACATGATATATCAACCAATCATGCACACAATTAACATCAACATACACATGCTATTACCTCTACACATTACCGGTATCCTTGTCACCAAAGGTCCTCTACTACACATACCTCATTATGTGTCAGTTAATAATCTTTTATTTCAAAATTTGACCCCTTTCCAAAATAATTTCAAGTTTTCTAAAATATTTTCATTTCATAAGGTAGAGCGTTATATTTAGGAAATAACGTCCAAAACGGCGGTCAAAACGGACTTACGGTTTGAAAGTTATGAATTTTTTTGAAGTTTTAAAAATTTAAAAAAAAAATAAACAGAACCCGGTTCCTACATATACAGGAACCGGTTCCTGCAGAAGTTCAAAAACACGCTTATGGAAAAATGTATGGGAACCCGGTTCCTACCCATACAGGAACCGGTTCCTGAGTGCATTTTTCCAGTTTTTCATAAATTTTCAAGGTGGAACCCGGTTCCTACCCCACTGGGAACCGGTTCCCACGTACCAAAAAGTCATTTCTGCATTTTTGACAGCATTCTTCCATTCTAAACCCAATCCACACATACCCATACGAATTCCAACATGGGAAACACTAAAACACATCCAATTTGGATCATTATCACATCAAACAACATATTTCCATCCTTTCTATTCAATAACTGACACCTTAATTGATTCCAACCTATATTCTGACACACTCCGACACAGATAGGTATACATCCATGGAAACCTAGGAATTCCTAAACCGGAATTTCCTAACATGCTATGATCTATATTATCAAAATCAAATCCTATAATATGAAATAATCAATCGAAATCACCCCTTACCTTGTGGGTTCTTCGAATTCTGACACTTCTAGGTTTTCTTCCTTCTTTCTCCTCTTCTCAACTTCACGTATCTTGTTTTCTCCAAAAAATGACTTATTTTCCTTCTTTCTTTATTTTATTTCTTTTATTCCTTATTAACATAAATAAAATAATAATAATAAATATTACTTCTCACACCTCCATTAATTCCATCATTAATCTTAATAGTCCAATGTATTAATAAATTATGTTCTCAATTAATTTAATAATTAGAAAATCATAATTATTTAATTACCGAATTATTTTGGGGTGTCACATCCAGCTTCTGGACCCCCAGATGAAGGAATCTCCAGAAGCTCTAGCTTCTGGACCCCCAGATGGAAAATCTCCAAAAGCTCCACCTTCTGGACCCCCAGATGCAGAATCTCTAGAAGCTCCAGCCTCTGGACCCCCAGATGCAAAATCTCCAGAAGCTCCAGCTCCTGGACCCTTTCAGAAGCTTCACCCTCAGATGTCCCAGCTTTTGGACACCCTCAGAAGGATCCCTTCCAGAAGCTCCAGCTTCAGGATATCCAAGGCGCGCCACACACAAAAGGACTAACTTCTGTGCCAATTTCTGTCAGGGCCTCTGACGGAAACCCTCTCTTTTTTTTTTCTCGCTATTTATTTTCTTATCTTATTTTCTTTTAATTATTTCAATTAATTAATTAATTAGTAATTAGGTTAAACAATTAGCTTAATTAAGACTAATTTCACAAATAATTCTCTCCATATTTTTCCTTAATTAATTAATTTAATGAGCTTAATTTAGGTTTATCATTTAATTTAAATTAAACTTTTTTCTTAAAAATCAATTAGAGTTAGGATTTTTTTTTTACATTAAAATCAACCTTCAAAAATACCAAAAATAGTTTCTTTTTTGCAAGTAGGATTTAGGTATTCACTTAGACTATTTTTCCTCTATTTATTTCTTTTGCATTTAAATATTAGAAAGGATGTATAGGTCACAAAGTTTTATTCTGTAATAGCGTAGATTTTTATTTCTGCTTTTACTTTCCTCACCGGCTATTATGTATCTGCCAGAAAGCCATGTAATAGCGTAGGATTTACTTTTCCGCACTTTACATTTCCGCAATTTATTTTCTGCACCTATTAAACTGCTAGTAACTAGGCGTGCATGGCAAGATAAAAATCAACATAGATCACTAATCATAAGATAAATATCTGAATGTAACACACTCTCTTCACACATGCACCCCCTTAGGGTATCCTCTCTCGTTGCCTTACGAATAATGGTCAAGTCCCTTGAACGTAGGGATATCTTAGCACGGTTTCCTACAATATATCATCATAGTCCCTTCGACTTAAAAGATCATAGTCCCTCGATGTCGCCTACGAATATATGATCTCGTCCCTCGATTGTTGCCTACGAAAAGTGATGACCGTCTATACAAATATGCTAGGATATCCATACAAGTTGCCCTCTATGACCATCCGATGTCCCTTCGAATGTCTCTTTTACATCCAAGGAATAAGATTACCTATCAACCAATGGTACGGATGGCCTTATTCTAAAGGAAAGCAAAATAACACGGAAACGACCATTCTGAGTAGGTATTAAGTCTCTTTTGCTTGCTCAATCAAAACACTTTTCACACCTCACACTTTCAAAACTATTCTTTCCAAAACACTCTGTATACATTCCAACGTGAATCATTACAAAGTCCTTTCCAAAACAACACATTTCCAAACACTCCGTATACATTCCAGTGTGAATCATTACGAAGTCAAAGCGAAATGCCATTTCAAAAATCTTTTCTAACACACACACAAAAACAATTTAAAGTGAGCTAAAGCAATTAAGATCCCGTAGATAACTACGGATGAAAAGGGTGCTAACACGTTCCCTTTTCATAACCACCTCCCTTACTCAGAATCTAACGAAGGTCTTTTCCTGTTCTTTTCGCCTTCCCTTAATTGGATAAAAGAAAAGTCGGTGGCGACTCTTGCTATCCGCAACATTTGCGATGAAACGCAAAACAAACAAGTCAGTTCTCCCACCGTTACATTTTGCATAACTCATTATTCAGATCTAGTTAATCTGAGGAAATTACTTGAGACGTAGAAGTCTCTCCAAGATTCATTCTAAAGAAAGCTTGTTGAAAAGATTCATTTGATCTGAAGCAACTACTTTAAGACGTTGGAGTCTCTCCAATGTTCATCCTGAGGCATGTCGTCCATTTATGCAAAGTCCACCACTCTGAGATTCAGTAATTCTTAGAATGTTATTTTAAGATGTAGAAATACCTCCAAAGCTCCTATCAAGGCATGATATTCCCATATCAGAATATCCAGTTCCTTTAAAATGCTGACGATCAGTAAAGTATTGCTTCAGAATTCAGGATACTGGGGCATTTCTTTTCAAAAGTTTCTTCTCGAAGGTCTAACAGACCGGGGCATGTTAGGATTCTGAAGTTGAGATATCTCTTGATTTCAAATGCAGCTGCATTCCCACGCATGAGGCACGCCTCTAATCATCATTATCTGATCATTTCAAAAGTTTGATATTCTTCCTTCTACAAGAATTAGCATTGCAACCCTTCCAGCGGCAATTCAACATTTGGAGCTTGGTCAATCCTCTTATTGTGCCATTTTCTTCTATCCTCCGAACCAGCGATGTCGAGGATTCAGTTTGATAGCCAATGCATTAACCAGTATAGTCATGCATTCGTTCATTCATGCATTCATATCATATCCTACATAGCACATTCATTCATAAACCCCAACCAAGACTTGGGATTTTTCAAGATCAGCTAATTGTTTTCCTCGGCAACATCAGACTTTGAAGATTATTTTTCGAATGACAGATTTAGTTCTTCCGGTCACAAGTTTGAAGGCTTGACCGTAATTGGTCTACAACAGTAATGATCCTCAAATCGAACCTCTTCCAAAGTGATTAATTTCCCCCAAGTGAACTCTTGTATCAATGGAATTTCTTGCTCGGGTTTTCCCCAGTGATTTTTCTTTATAGAGTTTCTTTTGAAGTACCCCAATGCAAGCAGAAGACTTATCTCAAATGACAAATTAGTTCTTCTCCCTGTCATACCCCAAAATTTCCCCCCATCTTCTCAAGACATTCCATACATCCATACTCAAGGGTTCCTCAAAGGTCGATCAGACAAACCCCCTCCTAGACAATCAACCCAAACTAGGGTTTGGTATTTCTCAGATCAAGATGGACTTCCAACATCTCCAATGTTCATCATGCCTCCTCATATGCTTCAAAGATTCTCCATGTCAAGTTTCAAGCCTCACAAGTCAAGTTTCCTCAGACAATTGCTCAGATGGTTGAAAATGGTTGTATGGACAAAAGTCAACTGTGGTCAACATACAGTCAAACTTCATAATTTTTGGTCAACATCCTCATTTTGATGTTACATTCATCATTTGATCAAGGGTTGATCATGATTCATCAAGAAAACTCAAGATTTGCTCAGAAGTCAAACTTTCCAAATTAGGGTTTCTTGAGGAAAAGTCAACCAAACTTTGACTGGGCATAACTTCTTCATACTTTCTCAGAAATTTTTCCACCACCTCTTGTTTTGAAGGAAATTAAATTCTCAACAACTTCATGGCTCACAAGAATGTTCAAAAAATGCTTCATTTGGAAAGTATGGATCAAAATATTACAGGTCCTTTTCAAAGTCAACAAAAAGTCAACATTTTGTTTTGAAGATATATTGAGCATGGAAACTCCAATTGAGATGAAACCAAAGAGGTTGGTTAGAGGACTCATAGAGATTTCCAAAAAGTCCAAGAACACTCAAAAATGTGGAAAATTGAGCAAAATACACTATTCAGAAGTTGGGCAATTTTGGACAATTGCACAAAAGGAGATATTGGTCAAAATGCAAAATTTTCTAAATGGGCCTATAATCTGATGATCCAAACTTGTTCATGATGTTATTTGTGACCCATTGATGCTTATTATGGCAATTTTCTATTTTATTAATTTATTTTTGGATTTAAAACCATTTAATTCAAAATTAAATTATATAAAATATGAAAATAAGATATTTTCAAAAGGAGTGATTTTATATCAAACTTGAGGTCCAAGGAAGCCCATGATACATGCCAATTTCGTTTGCTCTTTCATTAAAGATAAAATCAAATTTTCTCCAAAATTTGATTTTATTTGAAAATTATTCAATGCACATTCAAAACCAAATCTTTTTTCCTTCTTTTTCCTCTCCTAATTTACTCTATAAATAGCCAGCAGGTTGACAAGCAAAGGACACGAAACCCTAGCCAAAAACACAACCCTTATTTTGCCAAATTTTTTCAAGAATTGTAAAATTTCGAATTTTATTTCCAGCCACTTTCAAGCTCTCAAAACCATTCCATTGTGTTCAGGAGGTAAGATTGAGTAAGTATGCATCACTGCCAATGACCAAAGCAAGCTGAATCGTGCCATATACATTCATACATATTCAATTTTTTCTTGATTTTGCATTTTATTGTTCTGCGTGTTTTAATTGATTCTAATGCTTTCAATGTGTTCCTGAGGTTCCTTATGCATGATCTGGGCCATCGTTGGAGTGCTTGAATGTTAGAAACATGAGATGCCATACCTAGGGCTTTTAGAACTGTTAGCTTCGAAACTCAAATTGCAGGACGATTCAAAGAAAACTGAGACCACCATTGGATTCTGTCATACCCTAATTTTTGACCTAATATACCACCTTACATTTGCATCATTGCACAACTAACAGTTTAGACAGCATTAATCGGGTATAGCATTCACAGGTCAAAATTAGGGTTTCATCAGATTTTCATCTGATTCAAGAGCTAACCAATTAGGGTTTGAGATTTTCTCATCTCATTTGATCTATCTTGATCAAATCATCAGCCTCTGATCATCAGATACCCAATTCTCTCACAGATCAATCAAGGATCGACCTATTGGGGTTTTGATCGGGCATGAGTTTTCTCTGACTTTTTGAGCAAGAAATGACTTTTTTGGATAGAGATTGGTCATTATATCTTAGATACAACTTATTGACCTAATTTCTGGATTCAGAACATCACAGAAGTTCACAGACGTCCTCAGTCAATTTCAGAAACGTCTGATGAAAATTCATCTGCTCAGAAAAGTCAAACTTTGACTTTAGGTCAAATTTTTCAAAACAAAAACTTTTTCCATCATCAAAATACTTCAAATGATCCATCATGATCATAAAAAATTCAAGAATTTTAAAAAGTCAACAAAAAGTCAAAAGTTTTCATACTTAGAAATTTTTCTAAGTGTTGAAATTTCTTACTTTTTTCAAACTTCATGCCATTTTTTCACCTAGTTCCAATTTGAATTGGAAAAAACTCAAAACATGAAAGTTGTAGCTTGTGAAAAAATCTTTCCAAAATGTCCAAGAACTCTCAAATCCATGGAGTCTAGCTATACCTTTGAAATTGAAACATAAGGCTCCATAAACTTGATTTTCAAAGTTCAAAACTTCACATTATAGGTCATTTTTTGGATTTCTTCTTTCTAGAAGCCTGCCACCTTGCCACAATGAGATAAGAACTGATAAAAATCATATGGGATAATTATGATAGGATTGGATCAAAGTTGGAAATTAACCATGGTTAAAAGAAGGAAGCTTCCTTTTGCATTTAATGCAAAAAAGACTTCCTTGCCCTCTAAGGCAAGTTTGAATTACCAATGCCCAATTGCTTGCCTAACATTTCAGATACAATGGCCTATAAATAGAGGTACCAATTCAAGCTCAAGAGACCAAAAAAAACATTGCAAAATCATGCTTTCATTTCACTTTCTTGAAAATCAAGCAATATAGTGCAAATTGAGAAACATAGCATTTTTGAAATTGAGCTAAAACCATGATGATCTTTGGTGTCCAACATGTTTCATAATCACTATCAAACTTGTTACAAGCTTAAAATCAAACTGAAATCAAGTTAAAATCAGGTTTCATTTTTCAAACTTTTCCAAACTGCCCAAGCAATCGAATTTGGAGTAAAGCTTGATAAAACTGTGATCTAATCATCTGAACAGCATCACTATACTCCATGGACATGAGGCAGGCCATTAATCTCGATCTGTAACAACTCTAACCAAGAATTCGAGCTCCATTTTTCAGTCTATGCAGGTGGACTTGGCTGGATTGATTGGAAAGGATTCAAGGCAAGCAGGCTATCCTCACAGCTTCCATACATGCCGTTGGTGCTCAGATCATAAAACAACAACCGGAAACATCAAAATCGTTTTCGATTCTCACTTTTCCAGGTATGCATATGAACTGTGATATCCACATTCCTTGCATCTTTTTGAAAAAACTCTTGGCCGATCCTTTTCTGCACTCATAACGATTGATAACCCTCAATAAAATCAAACAATCATCAACTACACATGATTTAATTTGATTTCTCAGTTTTAGGGTTCTTAGCATTTTCCAGAAATCCAATTGAGTTAGACTGAATATAAATGAAATTAACAAGCACCATCATGTTCGTGATGAAAAACCGAGAAACTTTGATGTTTACTTCATTAATTTTCATTGAGAAACAAAGATTTGAGCTTGAATCATAATTTCTGGAAATCAAACACGAAGAACATGCTTCGCGCGTGTTCTTGATCTTTTTCAAATTCAAATAATCCAACACCTTGTCTACACGTGTGTTAGTCCACTAAACACAGAAACACGTTTGGTCTAGTGGTTGCTTGCTTGCCTTTAAGTCACTTTGACACGTGCCCCACCTCATGGTCCTGGGTTCAACTCCCATCAAGACCATTCTTTTTATAAACTTTCCAATTTTTCATGTTTTTTCATCAAACTTTCACAATTTTTTTGACCAATCAAAACTTCTCATTTTGAGATGATTTTTTAAACACTTGTCAATAAATACATCTATTTTATGATAGTGCAAAAATTTTCAGAAAAAAACTTTCATCTGATTAAATTTTAATTGAGCCGAAAACGACGTTCTGAACACTTTTCAAACCTCCTTTTAAGGTGAATTTTTCAAGTTTTCGACTTCCGAATTTTTTTCAAAAACTTTTCATAAATGAACCTCACATTTCAAAACATTTTCAAAAATCATTTTTCAAAACATTTCATCAAAACTTACATCTTTTTACCATGATCGATCCGATTTAAACGATAAAACCGAATTCGTTTCTTCTCGAAATTCTCAATCGATCATGGGCCTCCCTTACAGTGTAAGTCCCAATCCTTTATGTACATATTTAATTTTACTTGTACATACTCAAATCTTCATTGTTAATATTCAAACATAAACAAATTTCTTTCGTTTGTTTTCATTCGTTTGTTTATACGCCGAATCCATTGGTTCTAAAGGAAGATTTCTTCCCGATAAAACTTCTTTTAACCAATGGGCCTCCATCACGGTGTAAGTTCCATAACATTCTTTTATGTACATAATATTTCTTTGTACATATCAAACTTTTGTCAAACACTTTTTTTACAAAGTTTCATCTGTACATAATACAGATACTTCTTTTTATACTCAAGTACAGACAAACTTTGATCGTTTGTTTTCACATCACTTGTGTATACTCAAACAAAATAGTCTTTTGTGTACATATTTTCTTTGTACATATCAAATACTTTTCATACAAAATTTTCATCTGTACATAACACAGATACTTTTTACAAATATTCCAACACAGATAAACTTCGATCATTCGTTTCCATTTCATCTGTATAATCAAACTGAATACCATTGGTATTGAAAGGAGCATTCTCCTGAGTAAATCTTCTTTCAAACCAATGGGCCTCTCTTACAGTGTAAGTCCCAACCCTCCTATGTACATCCATTCTCCTTGTACATAAATACTCGTTCGTGTACATATTCACTTCCTTGTACGCAATTCAAACTTGTAGATAAACAAGTTACGCTCGTTTTAAACGTTCGTTTCACTGACACTTGTTTATATTTCCTTCATAAACTGCTGTAAATAAACATCATGCATTGTTTATATTCCCTTCATAAACTCCTGTGAATACATATCACACACACACTTGTTTATATAACTGTTCAGTTATTAACATAACAATTAGTCTAACCAATAGGCTCCCCACAGAGTTTAGCCTCCGCTTGGGCTTTGTACAAGATAACTCATCTCCAACATGAGTTAGCCTCCGCTTGGGCTTCATACAAGATAATTCATCCCAGTTGAGTTTAGCCTTCTCTTGGGCTTCGTACAAAGAAAATCTCCCCGCAGAGTTAGCCTCCGCTTAGGCTTCATATAAGACAACACTCCCCTGTTGAGTCAGCCTCCTCTTGGGCTTCGTTCAAAAGAACTCCTCATTGAGTTTAGCCTTCTCTTGGGCATCATACAATGAAAGAGACCAGGAAATCTCTTAACAGCCTCCTATTGGTCTTCCAATACAAAGAATCACCCACGCTAAGATAGAACCCTGAAAGGATGGTTTCTCGGTGAAATCACTTTCAAAATCCCCAGAGAGTAAAATTTCCCGGTGAAATTGCTCTTAATTCCAAAAGGATGGTTTCTCGGTGAAATCCCTTTTAACACAAAGCTAGCCATACCCTATAGCTTCCTCTTGAGCTTCATACAAGGACCCTCGATGACCCTCGGAATGCCTCCTCTTGGGCTAACAATACAAGGACCCATGGGCTTCTTAAAAGCATCCCTTTAATCCAATCAATTTCTCCTTGAGATTTAGACATCTATCATCTCTATGGAAGAAGTATCTCATCTATCACATCACATACAGTCAAAAACTCTTAAAACTTTTCAAACTCTTTTCAAACAAAAACATCTATTAACAGTAAGTGGTAACGCTTGTACACTCAAGCAAAACACCCAATGCTTACAGTTAAAAGATTTAATCATCTTTTGCAAAACATCTTTCTTAAACATGTAAGTGGTAGCTTGTACACTCAAGCAAAACACCTATAACTTACGATGAAAGATTTTATCAACGAACTTTTCAAAATGTATGTGATGAAATAGATTAGATACATTTTTTTTCATTAAGATGACATTTATGCATCTCTTACTAACATCTCGTCGCTTTCCACTAGCATAAGTGGGAACTACGATTGCTCGACTTTCTCAACATCCTTTTGAGAATCGTGGCACAAGGTCTCATCCTTGCCGAGCAAATTTCTATCTCTCTCGACCAAACAAACCATAAGACCACTCAGATCCGAGCTACAAATGCTATGATTCCCACTAGGGGATATGTATGGAGAAGATCCACAGATCTTTGCGAGCACAATAATAATAAACCCTAGAATCCCACATAATTTACTGTTTCTTAAAATCCAAAGGAGAAACCTTCCCAATCATAGAAATAGTAATTAAAACACACAAACATATCAAATATATTCATATATAAAGTAGATAACTACATATATTTAGGGTTCTCCATCTATTCCCTTTATATAACAATCCCCTTACTCGAATCTCCCCAATGCGTTACGTCTAGTTTGCGCTGAGTCGTTACATATCAAATCAATTGAGGGTATTCACTTTCCCTTTTCATAATCATTAAATCATCTTTCTTGTGTTGAAAATAATAAAGCTTGATGCTCATGACATCTTTATAAACAAATCAAAAGATTTAAATCGTTACGAGCGGAAGGTCCAATTCACGTTCGCATCCTCTAGCGTCACCTTTGCGAACAGAAAAATGGCGACTCTGGGGATTACGCTGAAATTTTGATTTTCAAAAAAAAAAGAGAAAAACGCATTACTTTGCTCAAAAGTATCAAGCTTTTTTTTGTTTTAAAAAAGAAAAGAAAGGGGATAAGCTTTCATGTTTTGCATATATCTTTTTCTTTATTGAGTGTTTCGCGATTTCATCGATGGAAAGAAATCTAACCCGGATTTAAGAAACATTTTAAGATCTAGGTGGAGATATTAATCGTGAGCGAGTTCAATGCTCGAAGTTAATACCTCCCGCGATGGAGGTTGTCTTGGGGGTGTGTTTAGCAAGTAATTGCAGAAACTGTATTTTCGGGGAACTTAAGAAGAGTGGACTGTAGAACACATAAACCATCCGGCCATTAGGATGTAGTGCGAGAGATTATTCGGTGTAAGCCTAGAGTAATTGTCATGCGATACTACGATCGAGTAGTTTCTCTTGAAAATATTATTGGACCATCAGTATTCAACAAATCCAATAATGTTTTGAAGAGGAGTGTTGAGCATGTATCGGTAGAACCCGTTTCACGGATGAATAAGCCCTTAGAACTTAACCACGTTGATTCTTATCGTTTGCTTCATGCTCGTGACTTGAGCGCTTGACCGTGTGTATAACTACTAACCATGTTTGCCGCATTCATGCATTCATTCATTCAAAAAAAACTTCATTTCTCTTCCATTTCCAAAGAATTTAGAGATTTTTCTTTGTAAAATATTTTAGGTTAGAGTGATGGACGTCCGAGGAAGATTCACCAAAAGATCTGATTTTAGGATTCCGATGTAGGAAAGTTAAAGAGTTAGCATCCTTGGTAGAAGATCCCTGATTTCGAAAATGCTATGGAACTCTTTTAACTCTTCGGCGCTAACGTCGATGAAGGACTTCTCAAAACTTTCGTTTTCTACGATCCGTCTATCATTGTTTCACCTTTCCCGATTATCGATTGATGCCTACTTTGGAAGAGTACGCGCATATCCTAGGTATCTCGAAGATCGGACAAAGCCTTTCAATGGTTTGGAAGCCATTCCCAAGTCACAAGTCATTGCAACGATGACTCATTTAAAGAAATCGAGATAGACAAAACCTAACTACGGAGGAAAACTCTTAGGACTGACCTCAAAGTTCCTAATGGAGGCTCTCAAATTCTGGCTGGTAGTATGGTAGCCTTTGAAGCTATTTTAGCTTTACTCCTCTATGGATTGTGTTGTTTCAACGTCCCAAACTTCGTTGATATCAACGCCATAAGGATCTTCTGATTGGAAATCCTGTTCCCACTTGGCTGGTGACACGTCTCCATTCATCATAGGAATCGTCAAGGAGACGGAACTATCGTGTGTTGTGTACCTTTGTTTTTCAAATGGATTGCCTCACACTTGCCTAAATCTCCTATCTTCCGCAAAAACAAAGACGAGTGGCATTGGTCCAGAAGACTCATGTCCCATACAAACGATTTATATCCATTGGTATACTCGGCAAACAATGAGATGGAAATCATTGAGAGCGTGGAGAATTTGCCAGCGTACCTCTCATTGATGCGAAGGAGAATCAACTATAACCCATTCACGGCAAGACGTCAACTCGGATCGCAAACTCGGTAAACCTCTTGGATTCTGGTGAAAGCTACTTCTACCATGAAGGGGAGGATGCTCAAGGATTGAAGGCTAGGATGATTAAAGCTTGGCATCACATCCGAAAGAAAGGAAAAGGTAATGCAAAGAATTGTGTAGCCATGGAAACCTACACTGCTTGGGTAAAGAAAAGAGCAAAGGAATTCCGAATGCCTTACGCTTATGAAAGACCCATGTTCTCAATCGCCTCCAAATCAACAAATTTTCCCGTTGAAGCTATGGGAGAATACCAAGAAGCCTTGACAAAGATAAGGCTTGAGAAAGAAGCTTTGGAAAACAAATTCCTTAAGGCTAACCTTGAGAATGAGAAGCTCAAGAAGCAAGTCAAAGATCATGAAAAGACGCTTTACTTCCAGGATGAATGGCTCATGGAAAAAGATGAGGAGATTCGCCAGAAACATGACGCAATCAAGGAATTCATCAAAGAAAGAAAAGGAACGCCTGAAGATTTGATGAATAACAATGTTTCTCCCAACGAATGGAAAAGAGTCATCAGCAAGCTAAAAGTCGAGAAAGCAGAACTAAAAGCTCGCTATGGAAAGGAAATCCTGAAGAGGAAGCTGCATCAAGCCTTTGGATCTTCATCCGACGAAGACTTTTAATTAGTTCAATTTAGTTTGTAATTTGTATCATTTATTTTATCATTTGTGTGAGCATTGCTCCAAAAAACAATTGTTGTAATCTTCTTTCAATAATCAATGAAATTTGTGTTTTTTCCATCCAAATATTTGCCAGAAATATCTCTTTTAGCATAAATTCTTTGGAAATCTCTCTTTACAATCATATTCATGCATCATATCTTGCATTTAGGTCTATCGTCTAGAGTCTAACACTTTTCCAGTTTGAACTACTTTCCAGATAGGAACAGATTGTCAAGCTGTCGCGTCTTAGAGTTTCTCATGCGTCCATGACCAACTCGAACGTACGACACTAGATCAAAAAGAAGAAAAGTGATGGAGAATTTTGAACAAGAGAATGTTGAACTTCGTAGTACAGTAACAACGCTACAAGAAGAAGTGGAAAGACTCACATCCTTGGTCAACTCACTTGCCTGACATAAAGTCAACAAGCGCATCGGCCGGTCAAAACCAAGACAACCCGGAGGATACTACTACTCCGATTTCAATTTCAGCGATCGATGGTTCACCTTTCGATGCCGAAGGCTATCCATGGGAATGCCTTTTAACTTCGGCATTGGAGTTCGCCAACCGACTTCTCAAAACCTCGCTTGAAATACCTACTTTGCGACGCTACATTCACTTCAAAGATGGAATAACTCTTCCACAGGGTAACAATGTCGGTTTCTCGACCGATCATGTTGAACTTCGACTTCCGTAGTGCGCTACCACGCAGACGAAGAAGTTCACCACACTCCAGGAAATAACACGAACGCTCGTGGCTTGATGGAAAATCTCCAGAAATAGCTCCTCAAAATGCAGCTTGATATAAAAACGATTCGAGGGAAAGAATTGTTTGGGAAAAAGCCTGGGATCTTTGCTTAGTTCGCGTAAGGATACCATGAAATTCAAAGTCCCCGACTTTGAAAAATACAAAATTCCTATCCACAAAGTCATCTCACGATGTATGCGAGGAAAATGTCCACCTATAACGAGGATCACCAGCTGTTGATTCACTACTTCCAAGACAGTCTCACCGGTGCCGCCTTAAAATGGTACATGGGATAAGACAGCACAAATATCCAAACATTTAATGATCTAGGTGAAGCCTTTGTGTGCAGTACAAGTTCAACTTGGATATGGCTCTGATCGAGATCAACTCCGCTCCATGTCTCAAAAGGAAAGAGAGACATTCAAGGAATATCTTGCAACGATGGAGGGAAATTGCTGCCCAAGTTAACCCGCCCTTGGAAGAAAAAGAGATGACTAAGGTATTCCTCAACACTCTTGGTCCATTCTACTATGAGCGAATGATCGCTAGCGCTCCCGGAGATTTCAATGAAATGGTGAGCATGAGAATGCGATTAGAAGAAGGGGTTCAAGCGTCGACCTGAGGAAGGGATCTTCTAGTGGAACTAAAAAGGTTGGAACTAGCTTTCCAAAGAAAAAAGAGCACGACATAGGAATGGTATCCGAGGAAAACCACGTAGAAATGTCAATCAACAGCGACAGGTAGCTTCCATAACACCCGCTGTTAGCACAACTCCGAACACAGGAATTGCTCCGCAATTTCAACAAAATCAACAAACTCAGCACCATGCAATTCGCAGGTTTAACAACAAAGCCGACGCCTCGGGTCACACAATCGACCCAATTCCAATGGTACGAACTTTACCCGCTCTAGTAGAAAGAATCGTACAAACGGATCACCACCTCGATCCACGAAAACTACCGTGGTGGTACAAGGCTGATGTTTCTTGCCCTTTTCACCAAGGGGCACCAGGCCATGACCTTGAGCATTGCATAGCATTGAAAGCAGAGGTGCAGAGATTAGTGAAAACTAATCTTCTTTCCTTCAGAAACACAAGTCCGAATGTACAAACCAATCCACTTCCCAGTCACAGTGGGCATACAGTAAGTTTGATACTAAGAAATACAGACAGATATCTCGTCACGGACGTAAATCTGATCAGAGGGAACTTAGTACATCTCCATGAATCATACAATGCAATGAGCGCTTTTACTAAGCACGATTACTCAGCTTGCAACATCTGCTCCAGAAATATTCATGGATGTCCCACCATAAGAACAGACATTCAGCATTTACTAGACATTGGTGACTTACAGATTTACAGAAATAGAGATGACCATGATGTAAATACAGTAGGGCATTTTCCGCATGAGCTTTTAGTCTCAGATATCAACTCGGAGAATCCCGAAGTAAACATTATCGTCCCTTGTTTCAATGTACCCAAGCATGTGGAGATAGAGTACAATGGTTCAAGTATCCCGGCATCTCCTTTGGTGATTTGTTTACCTGGTCCTGTTCCGTACAGTTCCACCAAAGCAATTCCTTACCAATATAACACAACCCTGATAGAGGATGGGAAAGAGAAACCCATGCCAACACTTCCAGCTAATGTCAATATAATAGAAATTGGACGAGTGACACGAAGTGGACGAGTGCACGCTCCGCTACCACCAAGACCACCTACAGTTCCTGTTGCCAAACAAAATCCTGTTAACATATCTTCCGAGAATCCCGCAGCGATTCTTGTTGTTAACCCAAACACAGATGTTGGGTCTCCTGATAAAGCCAACGTTAACACTGATTTTGATGAGATACTGAAACTAATCAAGAAGAGTGAATACCGAATTGAATCAATTGATCGAGACTCCTTCGGGATCTCAATCATCTTTACTCCTCAACTCACGAAGCACCAAGCTTTAATGAAAGTATTAGACCAGGCCTATGTAGATCATGATGTGACTACAGACCAATTCGGAGGTGTCGCCAACATAACAACCTGCAATAACACAATTTCAATGACGAACTTCGGAAGAAGGAAGGATCACAACTTGCCTTACATCTCGATGATTTGCCATCAGATTCCGTATCAAATGTATTGGTAGATACGGTTCATCCCTAAGCGTGATGCGAAGATGACACTTTCGCTCGTTTGGCTTACAAAGGGCGTAATGAAGCTCAATGACATAGTAGTAGAGCCTTGACGGATCAAGAAAGTCAATTATTGGGAAGTTGATCTCCGATGACAATTGGACCACATACTTTTCAAATCACCTTCCAAGTCATGGGCGTACCACTACTTCGATTGTCTACTAGGAAGACCTTGGATCCATGAGGCAGGCGGTGACTTCTACTCTCCATCAGAAATTAAAATTCACAGTAAATGGAAAGTTGGTGACTATCCTTGGTGAACAAGCTTTGCTTGTAAATCATTTGTCCAGTTTCTCTTTCATCACGGCTAATGACGTTGAAGGGACACATTTCCCAGAACATCCGTTAGAAGATGAATCTACCAATAAGAACAGATCATCTATCTCTTCGTATAAGGAAGCAGCCCAGATAGTGAAAAACGGCAATGCCGAAGGATGGGGGCAAGTAATTAAACCTGTCAAGAACGAAACAAAGACGGACTTGGGTTTACACCTTCTCAAAGACAAACAACGGGATGAGCGCTTCGTCCAATCAAAGAGGTGTTTCACGGTGGGGTTTCTTAAACCTGTACGCGAAGTTAATGTTGTCACCATTGAAAAGGATGAAGGCGATCCCTACGAACGAAGAATGGAGCACTTACTTGAACAGCCCTGAATATGTGTCTCAGGAAGAATTGCCCGTACTGACCGATCAATTCAAAGACATATCTCTGCAAAGGCATAAAAATCTGCCCGTCCCTAATGAAGTTTGGGATACCTTGGGAGAACCAAGTGGCAAGTATGATTACATGGTGAAGTATCTTTGCGGAAAGCTCAAAAATCTGGATCGAAGATTCATTGCCTTGGATGGGGTGATTCTTTTGAATACCTAATCAATCGGAAGAGGGATATGCATCTTCTCCGCCTAATCGACAAATCGAGATCCCAATGAAGATCTGCCTTCAATACGTCAGTGGTTTCACCAAGCGGATCACGGTTATCACTATGTCAACATGATCACAGAAGATCAAAGTACGACTCGATACGATCTAGAAAGTGTCTTGCGACAATGAATCTACGCACTCGGAAGGCGGATGGAACATCCCGAATTCAACACAAAGATCAACAAGAAGTACCCATCTTTGTATCCGTACCCGATCACAATCAAGAAGATTGCTTTGACACAAAGGGCAAGGGCCATCACGAGTCTTCAAAAGCACTCAAACCGACCACAAAGTTTACTCAAGGGTTAAACCAAGTGGGAAATTGATTATCTCGATATCCAAGGTTCGCCACTCACTGGAAACCATTGAAGTTAGGACTAATGTTCATAGCTCTAAGTAGTTTTATCTTTGCTTTTGTTTTGAACTCTCACTTACCCAAAGTGAAGAGATGTTTTATAGAGCTTAGTTTTAAATAATATCTCTTTGTCTTGCCCAAGACAAATGAGTTTGTATTTAGGGCCACATTCATATTAATGAATCATAAATAAAATGCGTTGTTTTGATTCCACACTGTGTTTATTTTCATTTTACCCTTTCTTGGAAATGATAATCCTAAAAACACAATAACACAAAAAATCTTCAAAAAAAAATCATAATTAATGCATACACTTTCACATTAACTTTCTTCAAAAAAATGATAAGGAGTTAAATAATCGGACATAAATCAAATATGTTAAGCAGATGGACAAATCCATTGAAAGCAATAACTCTATGCTCTCTCCTAACTTGAAATCCCACAATGATGGCCAAGGAAGAAGTTGAAGAAGAGATCGATGAAATTTCTCGATTACTTAAGCACGAGGAAAGGATCATTCAACCTCACAAAGAACCTCTAGAGGCAATTAACTTGGGGTGCGAAGATGATAAAAAGTCAATATTGGAGCTTAACGGCGTCAAAAAGCAAGCTAATAAATCTTCTCAAAGAATATGTGGATGTATCGCTTGGTCCTACCAAGATATGCGAGGTTAGATACCAACATCGTGGAGCATCATTTGCCGTTAAAACGGAGTGTCCTTGATTAAGCGGCGAGATTTCATCCACAAAATGGTAGAAAATCAAAAGGAAGTTCAAAGCGACAGCTTGAGTTTCCTCGTCACTCGAATATCCCAATGGCTAGCCAACATAGTACTGTCTCCAAGAAAGATGGCAAGGTCGAATGTGTTGACTACGAGACCTGAACAAAGCAAGTCCAAAAGACGACTTCCCACTACCGCATATTGACATGCTAGTGGACAGCACTGCAAAATTCAACGTCTTTTCCTTCATGGACGGTTTCTCTGGCTACAATCAGATCAGAATGGCTCCCGAAGATATGGAGAAGACATCGTTTATCACGCCATGGGGCACTTTTTGCTACAAGGTAATGCCATTTGGATTAAAGAATGCAGGCGCAACTTACCAAAGGGCAATGACTACTCTCTTCCATGACATGATGCACAAAGAGATCGAAGTCTACGTGGATGATATGATAGCAAAGTCTGACACAGAAGAAGAGCATATAGAATATCTCTTAAAGCTGTTTCAACGATTAAGGAAGTTTCAGCTCCGCCTGAATCCTAACAAATGCACCTTTGGGGTAAGATCTGGAAAACTCCTAGGTTTCATTGTCAGTCAAAAGGGTATTGAAGTTGACCCTGACAAAGTCAAGGCTATCCAAGAAATGCCTACGCCACATACGGAAAAGCAAGTAAGAGGATTTCTCGGACGGTTGAATTACATCTCAGTTATCTCTCGGATAGACTGCACGTGGGCGATATTCAAGCTTCTCCAAGAATCAGAGGTTGTGTGGACGAAGATTGCCAAAAGCATTCGCGGTATCAAAGAATACAGCCAGAACCACTTGATCCCTCGATCGAAAGAAGACCATTAATCCACCATACCTTACCGTACTAGAAGAGTCCATGGGCTGCGTGCTTGGACAATGAGATGAGACGGTAAGAAGGAGCATGCCATTTACTATTTGAGTAAAAGTTCACAGGTGTGAAACTCGTTACTCCATGCTCGAGAAAACA
This sequence comes from Vicia sativa, assembly GCA_021764765.1. Lineage (NCBI taxonomy): Eukaryota > Viridiplantae > Streptophyta > Magnoliopsida > Fabales > Fabaceae > Vicia > Vicia sativa. The sequence goes on from CM038792.1 coordinate 224,286,153, forward strand.
TCTTTGCGCTTTGGTATGGACTTCAAAACGTCTTCGCGATACATGATCAATCACACCGACTTGGTTAATCTCAAAATGGATCCTATCAAGTCGTCTTTGAAAAGCACCTTAAGGAGAATCGCTCGATGGCGAGATGTTACTATCCGAATATGACATCGATGCAGCTCGAGCGGTCACGAGCGTTCGCCGATCACTTGGCTTATCGGCCCTCAGCAATACCAATCTCAAATTTGACTTCCAGACGAGGATGTTATGTACAAAGATGAAAGATTGTGACGAACCGCTACATGGAAAGGACCGATCGAATCCGGGTGGGGCCTAGTCTTTGATGGAGCGTTAACGTTTTTGGCAATGGAATCGGGGCGGTCATCATTACTCGAAGGTTCTCATATACCATTTTACGCGGTTATTTGATTGCACCAACATAGCGAGAAATATGAAGCATGTATCATGGGTATTGAAGCCATCGACTTGAGGATCAAGGTCCTTGACATATCTGGAGATTCAGCCCGTGTCAATCAAATCAAAGACAAGTATGAAACTCATCATCTTGGTCTAATTCCTTCACGAGATTATGCAAGGCGGTTGTTGACTTTCTTCAACAAAGTAAGCGCATCATATCCCTCGAGATCAAAATCGAATGGCGACATGGCTACCCTATCTTCCATGTTCAAAGTCAACGATTGGAGCGATATGTCGAGTCGCATCGGATGCCTTGAAAGACACATATGTCTTGCTTGTGACGGTCTTGATGATAAACCGTGGTTCCACGACATCAAACGTTCCTTCAAACACGAGTACCCACTTGGGGCATCGTACAAAGATAAGAAAACTCTAAGGAGGCTTTCTAAATTTCTTCCTCAATGAAGATATTCTATACAAAAGGAATTCGACATGGTTACGCTTTCGGATGCGTCGACGGACAAAGCGAACACAATCATCCATGAAGTGCATGAAGGGTCCTTTGGAACCCATTCAAATGGGCATGCAATGTCTAGAAAAATCTTGAAGCGAGATACTATTGGATAACGATGGAATCCGATTCTTGTAAACACGTCAAAAGATGTCACAAGTGCGGATCTATGCGAGATAAGATCCATGTGCCAGACTACTACTCAACGTTCTCTCTTCTCGTGGCCTTTCTCCATGTGGGGCATTGACATGATCGGGATGAACCAAAAGCGTCCAACGGACATCGTTTCATTTAGTAGCCATTGACTACTTCACCAAATGGGTCGAGCGGTCTTACGCCAATGTTACCGGGCAAATGGTTGTGAGGTTCATCAAGAACAACCTCATTTGCGATATGGAATCCCAAGCAAGATCATTCTGAGACAATGGATCGAACTTGAACAACAAAATGATGATGAGCTGTGTGAGAATTCAAGATCGAGCATCATAACTCGTCTCCTTGGCCAAAGATGAGCGCGCCGTTGAAGGCGCCAACAAGAACATCAAAAGATCGTCGGAAGATGGTCATCACCTACAAAAGGCAGCGCAATCTGCCATTTGCTGCATGGGTATCGTGCCGATGCACGCACTTCAATAAGGGCAACTCCTTTTCTCTAGTATACGGCATGGGCAGTGCTCCCGTAGAAGTTGAAATCCATCAATGAGAGTTCTCATGGAAACCAAGCTATCTGAGGCGAATGGTGTCAGCGAATCGACCAAGAACTTAATTGAAGCGCCGCTCGTGTCACGGACAACTCTATCAAAGAAGAATGAAAAAGCTTTCGAAAAAAGTCCGACCTCGTGAATTCCGGCGACCTCGTGCTTAAAAGATTACATCTTTTCAACAGTTCTAGGGGCAAATGGACTCCTAATTACGAAGGCCCATACATCGTCAAAGAAGCTTTTACGGCGGTGCTATGACTCTCACAACCATGGACGATGAACTCCCGCATCCAGTGAATCTTGATCACGTCAAGAAATACTTTGTCTAAAAAAAAAAAAAGAACAGCTCGGTAAGTCGAAAACCGAAAAGGCAGCTTAGGCAAAAATAGCGTCTCGGTGGATTGAAAACACGAAAAGCGATCCGGCAAAATTAGAGACAATAAGCGAAAAATATCCGATAGATTGAAAACCTGAAAAGGCAGTCTAAGCAAAAACAAGGATACAAAAAAAAAATGACAAAGTAACTGCACTCAGTCCGTACTTCGTCACTCTGAAGAATCTTCCATCAACGAATCTTCAATCAACTCTTCTGAAGCCACAAGCGCGGTGGGAATTCGAAGTTATTAGGGATAATAGCGGTTATTTGCTTTCAATGTAGCCTTTTTCCCAATAAATTATCATTTCCAACTCTTGTAAATAGCTCATGGAATCACGCCTTTGGCTGATTACCATTATATCAATAAACTTGAGCCTTGTGCCTTTTTGTTTGCAATTCACTTTTTCGTTTTGCAAAATAGCTTTTGTGAAAATCACTTTTGAAACAAAATGTTTTAAATGAATTTTACTTCAAAATTTTGAAACAAAAGCAAAATTTTCCTTTGAACTATGAACACGGAAAAACTTCAGTTTTTCCAAGAGTGTTTGGTCTAGTAGAATAAAACAAGCTCACAGGTCTTCTCCTCGTGAGAAATCATCAAAGGATGGTATTCTTATTCAAAAAGAATCCCCAAGTTGCCAATGAAGTGCCTTTCTCGAGTTTAAAGCTTAACTCAAAATCTTCATTAGTGAACATCTCGCACCATTCTTGCAAATTTCATCAGTATTTGTTGACTATGACGTGGTCCTTTTCCCAAATATCGCTTTAGTTGTCTTTGTCAAGTATTGTTATGCATATAACATTCATGACATTCATACATAATAGCATCATTCATTGCATTTTGCATTCCTCAAAATGTTTGCTTCCCATCAGGTGTAAATCACACTACTCATGTAAGTACAAGTCTATTCGATAGAGTATCTCTCAAACGGAAAAGATACATTTTCCTTTTCATGGCGAGTCCCCAAGCGGAGAAATGCATTTTCTTCTCCACCATTTCCCAGTGAGATCATTCCTCATTGGGAATAATGTCTTGATTGATTTTTCTTTCCGGTTCATTCCGGATAGAACAACATCTATAATCAACAAAGCAATAAGCAATAGCCTCATTATACGAGGCGCTATCTTCATTCCTCAAACATGTCATAAAGTTTGTCTTCTCAACAAAGTCAAAACCATGACTATCATTTCGATGGTTGTTTTGTCAAAAGAAAGCTGTGTCTTCGATCAAAATGCCGCATCTTCTCAAAGAGATTCGGCAAGATTGTATCAAGAAAATAAAACTGTGTTGAATTCTTTTTTCATCAATATGCACAAATTTGAATATCAGTATTTTTCAAAGATTTACCTTGTTATAGTTATCACTTTGCTGATGATTGGTAATATCTTCAAAACTCAATTAAATTTTGTTTTCTTTCACCTGTCTGTTATTCACAAAGCTGAATACACAGCAACTCATTTCTAAAGATTTACCTTGTTATAGTTATCACTTTGCTGATGATTGGTAATATCTTCAAAACTCATTTAAATTTTGTTTTCTTTCACCTGTCTGTTATTCACAAAGCTGAATACACAACAACTCATTTCTCAAGATTTACCTTGTTATAGTTATCACTTCGCTGATAATTGGTAACATCTTCAGAACCCATTACCATACTATATCACAAGGCTGATAATTGGTAATATCTTTTTTACTTACCTTAAACATTGTCACAAGGCTGACAGAAGGTAATCTCTCTGTTTCCGAAACGAAACAAACATTCACATGTTTTGTGAATCATTCTTTCCCCAACAGGGACGTATTCACAAATTTTCCCCCTACCATGTCATTTCTTTGATATCATCTGGGTGAAACTTTTTTATAATCATTTTGCATCATCCGCATTTTTGGTATCTTAGGTCCAAAATTTGCGTATTCTGATATTTAAGTCTCTTTACACCTATCAAAACGAAGATATTCATCTTCATCTCTCAGGTTAAAGAAACTTAAATAGGCATCTGTCATACCTAATTTTTGACCTAATATACCACCACATTTGCATCATTGCACAACTAGATTCGAGACAACATTAATCGGGTATAGCATTCACGAGGTCAAAATTAGGGTTTCATCAATTTTCATCGATTCAAGAGCTAACCAATTAGGGTTTGAGATTTTCTCATCTCATTTGATCTATCTTGATCAAATCATCAGCCTCTGATCATCAGATACCCAATTCTCGCACAGATCAATCAAGGATCGACCTATTGGGGTTTTGATCGGGCATGAGTTTTCTCGACTTTTGAGCAAGAAATGACTTTTTGGATAGAGATTGGTATCTTAGATACAACTTATTGACCTAATTTACGGATTGAGAACATCACGAGAGTTCCGGGCGTCCTCGATCAATTTCGAAGCGTCGATGAAAATTCATCTGCTCAGAAAAGTCAAACTTTGACTTTAGGTCAAATTTTTCAAAACAAAAACTTTTTCCATCATCAAAATACTTCAAATGATCCATCATGATCATAAAAAATTCAAGAATTTTAAAAAGTCAACAAAAAGTCAAAAGTTTTCATACTTAGAAATTTTTCTAAGTGTTGAAATTTCTTACTTTTTTCAAACTTCATGCCATTTTTTCACCTAGTTCCAATTTGAATTGGAAAAAACTCAAAACATGAAAGTTGTAGCTTGTGAAAAAATCTTTCCAAAATGTCCAAGAACTCTCAAATCCATGGAGTCTAGCTATACCTTTGAAATTGAAACATAAGGCTCCATAAACTTGATTTTCAAAGTTCAAAACTTCACATTATAGGTCATTTTTTGGATTTCTTCTTTCTAGAAGCCTTGCCACAATGAGATAAGAACTGATAAAAATCAGATGGGATAATTATGATAGGATTGGATCAAAGTTGAAAAATAACCATGGTTAAAAGAAGGAAGCTTCCTTTTGCATTTAATGCAAAAAAGACTTCCTTGCCCTCTAAGGCAAGTTTGAATTACCAATGCCCAATTGCTTGCCTAACATTTCAGATACAATGGCCTATAAATAGAGGTACCAATTCAAGCTCAAGAGACCAAAAAAAACATTGCAAAATCATGCTTTCATTTCACTTTCTTGAAAATCAAGCAATATAGTGCAAATTGAGAAACATAGCATTTTTGAAATTGAGCTAAAACCATGATGATCTTTGGTGTCCAACATGTTTCATAATCACTATCAAACTTGTTACAAGCTTAAAATCAAACTGAAATCAAGTTAAAATCAGTTTCATTTTCATTTTCAAACTTTTCCAAAGCTTAAACAATAATTTGGAGTAAAGCTTGATAAAGCTGTGATCTAATCATCTGACGACATCACTATACTCCATGGACATGAGGCGGGCCATTAATCTCGATACATCATCTAACCAAGAATTCGAGCTCCATTTTCAGTCTATGCAATTGGACTTGGCTGGATTGATTGGAAAGGATTCAAAACAAGCGAGTTATCCTCACGACTTCCATACATGCCGTTGGTGCTCAGCGGTCATAAAACAACAACCGGAAGCATCAAAATCGATTTCGATTCTCACTTTTCGGTATGCATATGAACTGTGATATCCACATTCCTTGCATATTTTTGAAAAACTCTTGGCGATCCTTTTACGCACTCATAACCATTGATAACCCTCAATAAAATCAAACAATCATCAACTACACATGATTTAATTTGATTTCAGTTTAGGAGTTCTTAGCATTTTCAGAAATCAATTGAGTTAGACGAATATAAATGAAATTAACAAGCACCATCATGTTCGTGATGAAAAACGGGCAACTTTGATGTTTACTTCATTAATTTTCATTGAGAAACAAAGATTTGAGCTTGAATCATAATTTCTAGAAATCAAACGAAGAACATGCTTGCGTGTTCTTGATCTTTTCAAATTCAAATAATCCAACACCTTGTCTACACGTGTTAGTCCACTAAACACGAAGCGTTTGGTCTAGTGGTTGCCTTTTAAGTCACTTTGACACGTGCCCACCTCATGGTCACGGGTTCAACTCCCATCAAGACCATTCTTTTATAAACTTTCAATTTTTCATGTTTTTCATCAAACTTTCACAATTTTTGATCAAAACTTCTCATTTTGAGATGATTTTTAAACACTTGTAAATAAATACATCTATTTTATGATAGTGCAAAAATTTTCATAAAAAACTTTCATCGATTAAATTTTAATCGGGCAACGACATTCTGAACACTTTTCAAACCTCCTTTTAAGGTGAATTTTTCAAGTTTTTGACTTCCGATTTTTTTTCAAAAACTTTTCATAAATGAACCTCACATTTCAAAACATTTTCAAAAATCATTTTTCAAAACATTTCATCAAAACTTACATCTTTTTACCATGATCGATCCGATTTGCGATAAAACCGAATCGTTTCTTCTCGAAATTCTCAATCGATCATGGGCCTCCCTTACGGTGTAAGTCCCAATCCTTTATGTACATATTTAATTTTACTTGTACATACTCAAATATTCATTGTTAATATTCAAACATAAACAAATTTCTTTCGTTTGTTTTCATTCGTTTGTTTATACGCCGAATCCATTGGTTCTAAAGGAAGATTTCTTCTCGATAAAACTTCTTTTAACCAATGGGCCTCCATCACGGTGTAAGTCCCATAACATTCTTTTATGTACATAATATTTCTTTGTACATATCAAACTTTTGTCAAACACTTTTTACAAAGTTTCATCATGCATATACAGATACTTCTTTTATACTCAAATGCAGACAAACTTTGATCGTTGTTTTCACATCCTTGTATACCAAACAAAATAGTCTTTTATGTACATATTTTATTTGTACATATTGTAATGATGAACTGACTTTGTAGGATTTTGTATCCAAATGTGGATATGCAAGAGTATACCGACTTTTATTTTATCCAATTAAGGAAGGTAAAAGTAGAGAAAAAGACTTTCGTTAGATTGAGTTGGGAGAATGGTTATGAAAAGGGAAGGTATTAGCACCCTTTCCGTGATCTACTGGCTCTTAGTTACTCTAGATCACTTTTAAAATTGCTTTACGTGTGTTTGACAAAGATGTTTTAAAAAAAAAAAGGCATTTCGCTTTGACTTTGTAATGACTCATGTAGGAGTGTATGCAAAGTGTTAGAAATGTCTTTGTTTTGAAAAGAATTTGAACTTTGAAAAAGTGTGTGGTGTGAAAAGTATTTGATAGAGCAAGCAACTAAAGACTTATTTACCCACTCGAATTTGGTGTTTTTTGTATACGTTCCTTTAGAATAGCGCTAGCCATACCATTAGTTGGTAGGTACTCCATTCGTTGGATGTAAGCGGGACACTCGAAGGGACATCGGATGGTCATAGAGGCAACTTGTAGGAAGTATCGGCACATTCGAAGGGACTATCATCATTTTCGTGGCGACAATCGAGGTCAAGATCATGTATTCGGGCGACATCGTGGGTCTTATGATCCTTGTATCGAAGGACTATGATGATTTGTTTTGAAACAGCGGTGCTAGAATACCTCGTTAGGACATGACCATGTTGAATCGAAGGCATCGAGAGAATTACCTAAGGGTTGCGTGTGAAAGAAGTGTGTTGATTTGAATATATTATCTTGAAAATTAGTGGGCTATGTTCAATTTTAGTCTTGCCATACACGCCTAGTTACTAGCAATTTATAGGGTGCGGAAAGTAAAATGCGGAATGTAAAGTCGGAAAGGTAAATGTCCTACGCTATTACAAGGCTTTGAAGATACATAATTTAAAAAAATAAAGTCCTAATTTAAACTATTACATCCCATATCAGATTACATTATTGGAAAATAAAATGAAAATAGAAGAATCGTCTGAATCGGAAGAACCTGTGAAACGAATGAGAAATCGGAAAATATGATGAAATCAAAATAAGAGAAAATGTTAGAAAAATGCAATTTTTTATATGAAAAAAATATTATATCTTTGAAATAAGATAAATAAGTTAAAATAATTTTTGGGATTTTTAGATGCATTTAGTAATTTAAAATGAATTTACAATGATTTAAATGCAAAATTACAAATAAAAATAAATATGCATGCAAAAATATGTTTTTTAATTTATTAAATTAAATAAAGATTTTCAGAATATAAATGCAAAAAGAAAATATTTTTTTGATGAATTTTTAATGCAGAATAAAAATGTGAAAAGAAATTAAAATAACATGCAAAATATTAAATAAATTAGAAAATAGAAAATATGTTTGCAAACTTGTAAAAATAAAGTTATAAGGCGAGGATCGGCCCGGAGACACTAGCTTCAAACTTTGAAAACCACTCTTGCCATACGAACCAACACGCGCTCTTGTTTGGAAGCGGATTGAATGGAATTTACAGCGTCGCTCTGCGCCTTCGTCCCGCGCCAAGCTTCGTCTTCAACCTTTTGAAAATTTGAAAAGTGCAAATCGGTGGTTCGAGCAAAGTTCAGCTAACATCAAAAGCATGCACACACATAATAAATAAAATCCAAGACCATGGTTCGATTGGACATCATTCCGAATTCGGTGCTAGAATTATGGTCTAATTTTTCCGTTTAGCAAAGCCCTAATTCAAGGTTACAAACCCTAGCTATGGCATATCGATCAGGAGCTATGGAAATGCAATCAAACAACCCGAGCGCTTGCAAGCTTATCACAATTCGATTTCTTTGGATTCTTGATGTTTTGAATGATATAAGAGTACGGATCGACTCTAAAGACCTCAGGAAAGCAATGGACACCTCCAATCGGTGTGGATGGGCTGGAACTAGGATTGCCATGACTTCAAGAACACAGTTTTTGGTTTGAGAATAGGGTTTCCAAGGCAATTTTCCTTTTCTTGTGATTGGTATGCATCATTATATATCTTTGGATGGATTGGGATCATAATTGGCAAGAATCAATCACCATTCAATGATAATCAAATTTGATTTTTCATGAAAATCAAATTTTCAAAATTGCTCAATTCAATCCAATCTTGCCTTTTGATCCAATTTCGAAATGCGGCTTTTAATGGATTGCTTGGGTCTTAAGAAGAGAATAAAATCAATCTTTCAATTAATTTTGATTTTATAATTTATTTTAAATTTAATTTGCATTTAAATGAATAAATTACAAATTAAATAGAAAAATAAATCAAAATTCGTGGCATTGGGCTTGGATATTCTAATTGCATGAGAATAAGTTAGGATGAAGAAAAGTAGGCCCATTTGCAAAAGATTTGATTTTTTGAAGTATCTCTCTTTGTGCATTCTTTCAAAATTGCCCAACTTGTGAATGGTGTATCTTGCTCAATTTTCCACATTTTTGAGTGTTCTTGGACTTTTTAGAAAGCTCTAAGAGTCCTCTAACCAACCCTTTTGGTCTCATCTCAATTGGAGTTACCATGCTCAATATATCCTCAAAACAAAAAGTTGACTTTTTGTTGACTTTGAAAAGGACACATGTAATGTTTTGAGCTATACCTCTCAAATGAAGCATTTTTGGACATTCTTGTGAGACATGAAGTTGTAGAGTTGAATTTCCTTCAAAATAAGAGGTGGTGGAAAATTTCTGAAAGTATGAGAAAGTTACGATGGTCAAAGTTACATTGACTTTTCACCTAGAAACCCTAATTTAGAAAGTTTGACTTTTGAGCAAATCTTGAGTTTTCTTGATGAATCATGATCAACCCTTGATCAAATGATGAATGTAACTTCAAAATGAGGATGTTGACCAAAAATTATGAAGTTTGTCTGTATGTTGACCACAGTTGACTTTTGTCCAATCTGATTTTCAACCATCGAGCAATTGTGCAGGAAACTTGACTTGTGAGGTTTGAAACTTGACATGGAGAATCTTTGAAGCATATGAGGAGGAATGAAGGCCATTGGAGGTGTTGGAAGTTCATCTTGACTTGAGAGACACCAAACCCTAGTTTGGGTTGATTGTCTAGGAGAGAGTTTGTCTGATCAACTCTTGAGGAATCCTTGAGCATAGATGTATGAAATCTCTTGAGTAGATGGAGGCAAATTTTGGGGTATGACACTGCCTGGTCAATCTTCTTGTCTGGAGGGTTAGATTGACACGCTTGTCTTTTGTGACACGGAGGTGAAGATGATTGAACACTCAGTACAGAAAATTTGCACTCATTGTTGGTGGATGATCGGAGAATGGGCTTCGGATGCCATTTGGAGAAGTGGATACTTACGGAAGATGAGTCGTGCTAGACTCGAGAATGTCGATAGGAGAATTGACGGAGATGGGCTTAAGATGCCATCTGAAAAATCGATCTTGGGGAGTGAGGCCGTCGCTAGATGGGCTTAAGATGCTATCCGGAGGGTACGTTAGAACTTGTGTTCATTTTGAATGAAGTTATTGGTTTGTATTGATTTTTAACCATATATGCAGCGATTCGAAGTGGAGAAATGTTGATAAATGGTCGGAGATGGGCTTAAGATGCCATCCAAGGCAAGCGGTAAATCGCTAGACTGATAGTTCTTACATTGATAATAGGAAGGGTCGAATAAATCTTATTACGATTACTACGGGAGATAGTAGTTGGCAAAATGTGGATATCTTCCTGTTGTGCGTGTTGATCCATTGCACATTATCGAGGATAACCAGAGGCGGTCTTTCGGATAGTTTTCCCGTCGATTCGGGGCTTAATCCTGGACCAGTCGGAGGAGGACAACTAGGGGTGGTCTTTCAGATAGTATTCCCGTCGGTTCGGGGCTTAATCCTGGACCTGTTTGCGTCATAAGTGACTGTTACCTGTTTTGGAGAAAACAAGAGAAACTTTGATAGAATATTCGTTAGTTTTATGCAAAGTATGATGCATGACAGTGTATGAATGACATATGCATGAATTATGACTTTATGAGTAATGTATGAATGATAGATGTTGTGGTATTTCAAGACATATCCATCTTGAAGAAGATGCGGATGCCTGTTTGAGGATTTCTGACTCCTGCTTGGGGAATTGAGTAGGTGAGATCCCTGCTTTTGAAGGAGAAGAAAGATATCCTGGATTCCTCCGATGCACTATCTGACCAAGTCTTGGGCCTAGATATTGTTGAGGAAGGTAGAGATTGAAGCTCGTTGTTGGAGATCTCATATATAGACCTATTGAGGAGAATCGGGAGGCGATCCGTTGGGGACCTTGTATGTGATCTGGCGAGGAAATTAGGAGGCGCTCTTGGGGATTCAGGTGCAGATCTTTGGAGGCATTTGATATTGCCGGAGAGACGGGCTGGAAGAGTCGGGATCGTTGTAATCTCGGCTGGGGGAATGAAGATGTAGGTTCCTCGATGCACTATCGACCAAGTCTTGGATCTGGATACTTGTTGGAGGAAAGGGACGGCCGAGAGATACCAGCGGGATAAATACCTTATTGGGGTGAGATGTTACGCTGGAGACCGATGTAACATTGCTTAGTTGAGTGGAATCATTTGATTCCTTTTGCTCTATTGGGAAGTTGTGTGTGACACCTTTGCGGGGATCATGCTGTGTGGGGGAATGCTTTGGTGACTTTCGTCGTCGTCCCAATTCCTGGAGCTTGTAGTAAGTACTTTTGTATGTTTACTTTTCGAATGTTTGCAAATAGATTTTTATTGTCAAATGTATATAATCATTCAAAGCAAACGTTGGACTTTATTGAAACGACAACGTGAAATTGTAGAGAAAAGAAACTTGTATTTATTTGAAATGTGGTATTGACGGTTTGTATACAAGAAGGTAAAAAGCTATGCGAAACAATCTCGTTAAGTTCCAACTATGCTTACTCATATATTTCAACTATCTCATCTCCTTCTGCGAGAAAGTGAGTGGTGATCGTTGCCATTTGAATCTTGAATCTTGATAGTAGTCGGAATTAGGTGATCTGGACAAAGATAATCGTGCGCTTAAATCCCTAACTTTTGCCTAGACCGCCCTTTGGTTTGATCTGGGATACCTTTTTAAGCCGCCTTTTCGAGTTTTCGACTTGCAGTGTACATGTTTTGTATATATCCTTAATTTTTGCCCGAATCCTTTTGGTTCGCCAGGATGCCCTTTCTTTTGCCTAGGTCAGTCGACCTAGCGGGTCTCTTTTATGCGTAGTATTTTTTGACTATGTCAACGTTCACAAGGTGTGGGAAGTCTTCGCCATCCATGGTGCTAAGTATCATAGCTCCGCCGGAAAATACTGTCTTGACTACAAACGGTCCCTCGTAGGTGGGAGTCCATTTTCCTCTGGGATCACCTTGTGGAAGGATGATGCGCTTGACTACTAGATCACCGACTTGGTAGAGTCGGTGCTTGACCTTCTTGTTAAATGCTCGTCATTCGTTTACGATAGATCATCCATGGCGATGGATGCGATCATTTCTCATCAATCAAATTAATGCGGTCAAGGCGTGATCGGATCGTCTTCCTTCTTTCTGCGTCTGGAGGACTCGGTTGAGGGCATCGAACCTCGAGGGGAAGGGCTTCCATACCGTATACAAGAGAGAAGGGTTGCCCTGTTGATGTCCGTACTGTAGTGTGATAACCATGAAGAGCGAATGGTAACATCTCATGCCAATCCTTGTAAGTCAACTGCGCCATTCATCTTAGGCCAATAAGGAGAAGAGTTGTGATGCTTGATCTTGAGCTGCGTCTGAGTTCGGTGATTATCTTGTTGTTGAGATTTGAGCCATTATTTGTGATAATCCTTTCGGGGTGCCATACAAACGAGATAAGATTATGTTTGATGAATCGAGCCACAACATTCTTGGTGAGATGCATCGAGGTGCTTCTACCACTTGGTAAAGTAATCGATTGCCACAAGGATGAAACGATGTCCGTTGGAAGCGTGAGCAATTTCTCCAATCATGTCAATGCCCCACATTGCAAAAGTCAAGGAGAAGTTAAAACATTCGAGAGGTGCGGAGATACGTGTACTTTGTCGTGTCGTCGGCACTTGTGACAAGATCGGCGTAAGCGGTGACAATCGACTTCCATGGTGGACCAATAGTAACTGTTCTCAAAATCTTCTTAGCCATGGTGTGTCCAGCTGGTGGGTACCAAATGCGCCTTCGTGTAACTCTTCCATGATACGCATTCTTGTTTTACGGTCTACAGGTAGAAGCACAAGTCGTGGTTGCGCTTGTATAAGATGTCGTTCTTGAGGAAAATTTAGATGCAAATCTTCTCATGAACTTCTTATCATTAACGAGATGCCCCTGCGGAGATATTCACGAGTCTCAAGATACCTCTTCCGTCATAGTACCAAGGTTTCTCTTACCGTCAAGCTCACAACAATCTTTGGTTAATCGAACCTCTCAATGATGACACAGGGAGCCTCGTTGTCCCATCGACCTTGAACATAGTGACATAGTAGCCAATCGTCTGCCAACTAATTCTCTTCGTGGAATATGATTGAAAGTAATCTCTTGAAGTAGGAATCAAACTCGAACATGCTCTCGATATGGAATGAGATTGGATGCTTCGTATCCCACTAATATGTCGGTGATCACTAAAGCCGAGTCTCCATACACTTGTAAGAACTTGATTCTTAAGTCAATAGCAACTTTAAGACCCATGATGCACGCTTTCGGCCATGTTGTTAGTGCAACTGAAACATAATCTGGCGGTGAAAGGCGTGTGTCCGCTTGGGAGATGTAATGATGGCGCCAATGCCATTGCCAAGTCGTTGAGGCTCCATCAAAACCA
>CM038792.1:224299922-224390635 GCA_021764765.1 Vicia sativa
GAAAAATAACAGTCTTCTCAAAAGCGGTTGATATGAACTTTGGTTGAATTCCAACGATTCATTCCAAGGATGATATCAAGTTGTTCTGACGTAAGCACACTAATCATCACGAAACCTCTACCAAAAAATTACAATAGGATAATTCTTACAAACATATGGAAAATCATTTGAACCTAGCAGTGTCGATAACCATACTTCCATCCATATAGAAATGTCCAAGTTCAATCTTTATCACAATCCAAAACAATACAAAAATGTGTTGCTCGATTATCAATAAGTAATCAAAGGTATGCCATTAATAAAACATGTACCTTTAATCAACCCATCATCGACTTAGTCTCGGATCTTGACAAAGCGAACACTTTACCACCCGACATTCTCTGGCTTAGTACACTGCGAGACAGTATGACCCTCTTCATACAGTTGTAACAAGTTACATTTCTTTCTATGTATTCGGTAGTTACATGACCAAATATTCCAGTTCTTTGCACTTCTTGGCATCATTCACGTTCGTTATCTATGCCCCATTTCACCACACCTAGCATAATAGAGCACTAGAATCTCCTCCACTGGGTTTCTTCCAACCACCAAATCTCGGTTATTTTTATCATAAGGTTTTCCACGATCGTACATTGCTTTCGCTACGATCCACATTACCCTCGAGCATTTTTAGGTACTGCAAGATCCTCTTCTAGAATCTACTACGATCTGCAAATCGAAAACCTCCAGGATGTGATGCGATACCTGCATGATCTCATCACGAAGATCATTCTCAAACTTGATACATTTGGAAAATTCTCCATCGCATCGTTAGTGTAATGAGCATAGTAATGCCATTCGGTAAATTTGAAGCATACCCACTCACGGTCTTATTGCCCTACTTGGCTCGAGACTCAATCTTTCTTGCCCCGAATATCTTGAAAGTATCTCCTTAGAAAAGCTCTCTAAACATAGCCCAGTCAATGCAATACCATCTTTCTCCATTTCGGTCCTAGTAGCAACCCACCGATCCATCGACTTCCTCTTCCAGGCATGTGAGTACCATACCTCACCTTGACTCTTTCCTATGATCAATCACTCTAAAGATCCTCTCGATCTCCTTCAACCATCTACGAGCACCTCGGGATCATGAGTGCCTTTGAATAATGGAGGATTGTTCCTCGAAAGTTTCCAACTTGCTCCGGCACCAATACCACCTCGGTGATTCCTCCAAGCACACCAATAACTTTCCCAAGGCTTGACAAGCGGCATCGTCTCTTCCGTTCCTCTTCGGCCATTACGTAACATTACAAAACAATCACATTAGAACCCAAGTATTGACGGTGTTACCTTGCACTAGTCATACAAAGGGATAATGACACAAAGACCGACCGACTATGTACTAATACCCTTTATTATAACACCTTCCCTAATTTCCCAATTATAATTAATCGAGGAGTTTTATAACGAAGGGCGTCGCAATTTAAAAATTTAAAATAATAAAACAATCATAAATTAGTCATGCATTTCTTGAAGAACTTATTAAATATAATTCAAACCAACGATTATGTTTTACTGGCCGGAAATAATATAAAACCCGAATAAACCAATTCATAGTTATTCCAAAACATAACTCAAAAGAAACAAGTTTAATCCTTAAAATTCCAAACGATCGTTCCCTAATGTTACAACTACGGGGCATGACGACATGACTATCTAAATAGCACAACTCATAAGCCATCCTCACCAATTCTGACGGTAATCACTTCGATAAAATCATCAAAGTAAGGGTGAGATTTCATCAAAATTAAAATGCATTATACATTTCTTTAAACAATAAAACAATCAATACATTATTCCACCCTTAGCATAACCGAATAACAATCCACAAATACGACACCATACGAGTTCATTATGCACATAATAACAATCAATGCAATTATAACTTTGGAAACCATCCTAACATGTTATAATTACATAATCGATGACTACGATATGTGCAAACATGAACCAAGTTCATACAATTTCATTTACACCTCGGAAAAGCAGTCATCAGCGATTGGCCCATACACCAATGGAGTGCGGTTATTGTACCGCAAGTTCAATTCCACACAATGGGAATGAACCATCACTGATGTTATGCATGCACATCGAAGCATGCAACAATCCAAATAAGAATATGATCACACAACATTATTCCACTCATAATCAATAACACAACAGATCATGAATGATAATGTCATGAACATATAACATTAATTACAACACATGGAATTAACATACAACACATATACACAATGAATATTTCACGAATCACTGATGAATTCTTATTACGGAAACCATATTAATTCTTCAAGATCTCAATTCTTGGTTTTGAAAATGTTTTTTACTAGATAGTACTAGTTCTAAGCTTTCCAACGATACCAACTATGCCTAAAAGCGGAGTTGGTCGCAAAGATATGACCAAACCGTTTTGATTACATTTCATTCTATACGAGTATGTATCGATACAATACAATAAAAGCCCTTGCGTCTACTCATAGGTCGTATGCATTGATGCATACAATTGAAAATTGCATTTTCAAATTTTGTTAGGTATATGTCGATGCATAACTGCGGTATAATGCATAGGTTTGATTTTGGCCTATGAGTCGATGCATGACTCTATGGTCGATGCATCACGTTTTCACGCCTCTGGTTTCCAAATTCTTGTTGCTTGCATCGATTGTTATGTCGACCTATCTTATTATGTTTTCTCAAAATATCAATTTTTCTACTATTTGCAATCCCAGTCAATATCATTCATTACCAAACTTCATAATACACGAGCGAAATTAATCCATGTATTTTTAAATTCCATTGACTACGAAATTTTGTTTTCTAATTAGCCTAGATTCATCTTACATAAATTAATCGTTCATAACAATTCCAATCAAGGTTTCGTCGGATTATAACGTTAGGGCACAACCTAGAATCTAATTCAAGATTCCTAATGGATTGAATTATTCTATTGATCATCAAAACCTATAAGGCATAACAATCAAATCAACTCACCCACCCCTCATGATGAATCTTACGCATTACGGCGATTGGCTTTTCTCCTCTTTCTCGTCTCTTCTCAAAAAGTAAGTAGAATGAAATTCTAATTTCTCTTCTCCTTCCTATTTATTTCTTTTATTATTCCCAATAATAAAATATCAAATTAGAATAATTAGAGCCTTTTACTCTAACACCTCCCAAATCTACCTCACACCCCAACACATCCATTTATTTAATTAATTAATTAAATCCATTAATTCAAAATGCCAATAATTAAACCTTTAATTAAATTAATAATTAAATTTCTAATTATTAAATAGTTGAATTAATTTGGGGTGTCCGCAGGAGAGTGACAGTACTGCCCCATGTATCCAAGGGTATGCGGGTAGGCAAGAGTAAGTTGGACGAATGTCCATGACAAAGAAAGAAGAGTCAAAGAGTCACGGTAACCGACTTTAGCGGCAGGATGAGCTCTCTAAGTACGTTGATTTAGACCATCACTCTTACAATATTACACCGGGCTTCATGACCACTTCTTGATTAAATCGATTGACACTCTTTGGCAAAACATTCAAAGCGAACCAATATCCACTGTCATGAGACAACATAGTGCCCTTGCATGGAGATATGCAAGGCTTTGTTGTCTTCTTTCCGGGAGTTAAATCGACATCAGGAGAAACCTAAACCATTGTTGTGGTCGGTGGCAATACAACCTTCAATTGACAAGCGGTAGTGTCTTGTGGTATGTGAGCATTCTTCAAGAATTTCACCAAGGCTTTTAAATAGGCCTCGGAACACATATCGAGCTAGCATGGATATCTTGGGCGAAGTTTGTCCCAGCTGTTCCACAACATTGCGGTCACTCTTCTTGATGATCTTCAATTTCCTCCATTTCTTGCTTGGAGGTGTCCTCACAACTTCCTTTGGTACTTCCGTTTGAGGATGAGTTACTAGTTCTTTCCCTCGCTTGAGGCTGGTTTGATAGTAGGAGCGCGATCGGTGTAGTAGTATCCTTTGGAGGAGAGATCTTTGGAGAGAATACTCTTCGGTTACGGTCACCTTGCTCGATCCGGTGATGTTGTCGATGTCGAGTTGGTAGTTTCAAGCTGCAATGTCTTCAATGGTCAAAGGTTCTTGCTTGGCCATGATAGTAAACTTTAGCTCCATAATTCCAAGGTATAGCTTTGTCGAGGAGGAATATGGCCAGTGCAGGCGAGGTAATAATGAGAGGTGCCACCCTAGGCGCGGGATCAACATAGATGATCCTTATTGTGTTCACATCAACATAGTCTTCTGGGAAATCGTCTCGCCACCCGGTTGCCTTGACATCTTTGATAGGAATCTTGTAGCTTTCAGGAGCGGTCTATTTAACCATAAAATCAAACTTTCCACTTGACTGCCCCAAAGTATCCCAAACTTCTAGTACGGATTCTCTTATGTCTTCGATCTTCAGATTCTTAGAAATATATTGCCAGATTCTCCACAGACGGGGTTTGAAAATAGCACTTCGGTTGTCCATCATCGCTGAATCGTACACCACCAAACACATCCGTCCAGTTCGGATGCACACCAATGCGGTCATCGGGCATCCACGAAATACATGACTTCACGACAAATCCTTCTTAACATACATTAGAGGAACAGTCAGATTGTTCACATCGTAAACATAGGAGTCTTTATCGATAGCATTGGAACTTTTACCATGGTTAGGCATTGGTGCGTTGATCACATTTGGAGTTTGACGGAGGGTCGAATTCAATTTCCTGCTTCAATCATGTCTGAATCTTGTATTTTAGGGCCCAACGATTGTTGGTTTCGTTCCCTGGACTATTGGGTGGTATACACCTTGCATTAGGATTTTACTTTGGAGAAGTCTTGGCGTGTTAAGGAGGATCCCTCAATGTAGAGTTCTACTTTCAACATGTTGCAATGCTTGAGACAACGGCATGTTAATCTTAAATAGCTTGTCTTCGTGGCGCGTTAAGCTACGTGTTGTTTCTCGTTGAGGTTGTGCTTGTGCAAGATTGGAGATTACAACTGCCCCACATATTGGCTGATCAGGTTTGACCACGGCCTTCTAATCGTACCGGACATTGGCTTCTTGCTTACTACCAAAGGATCTCGCGACATTTGAAGATGACTACTGTATTTTCCCGCTCTTGATTCCGGCGATCGTTAGCCTATTAATATTAGCTCGGTGAACCCGAGTGAAGAGTTTCCAATTAGATGATTGAATAATGGGCCTGTCAGTGTTCCCATAAACATGTCAACCAACTCCCTATTGGACAAGGGTGGTTGAACTCTGCCTGCTAGATCTCTCCATTTGAGCATATTCCTTGAACTTCTCGTCACGACCCATAGACATGCTCTGTGTTGCATGAGTGGGTGCCAATTCAACATTGTACTGGTACTACTTGTAGAAAGCATCTGCTAAGTCATTCCAGGTATGAATGTGGGTACTCTCTAGCTGATAATACCACTCCAACTGAGTTCCGGATAAACTCTCTTGAAAGAAATGGATCCACATTTCCTATCTTGATATGAGGATGGATCTTACGAACATAGGACTTCAAATCAGACTTGAACAAAAGTTCCATCATACTTAGTAAAGGTAGGAACTTTGAAATTGCGAGAATTTCCACACGAACATGACTCAAATCGTCAAAGTTCAGCAGGACATCTTGATTTTCCACGACATTGAGACGGTCTTCAAGCTATTTGAACTTTTCGTTGTCAGGAGGATACTACTCATTCACATAGTCTTCATCTTCGTTTTCCTACTCATGATGGCTTCCGTCATTTGTTCTTGATACTTCCCTCGACTTCACGCTCTTGTCGAGTTTGGTGATGACCACCCTAATGCCCCTTATGATTCCTTCCCATGTTGAGGATACCAATAGTCTTCTTCTTTCTGGTGATGAGCTTCTTCAGGTCTTTTTGGCCTTGGACCAAGTTGATAAACATCTCCTAGAATTGAGTATTCTAAGCATGGAGATCTTTGACAGTCTGTTCAAGAGCCATTTCTGCTGAAATAAACAGCGAGAGAATAAGGAAAATCGGTCTTTGATGTACCTGTTATGAGATGTTATGCCATGATATGCGATGTTATGTAATGCAATGTTTTCAAGGACCTTAGGATTTTAAATTTGTTAGACAAAGAAGAACAAACTTTTTATTAGTTTCTCTTTACAAAAGAAAGTTTTTTAAACAAAAAGAAACTCCTAAAGCTTTCAGGTCTCCCATGGGCGCTTCCTCTTTGTGTTGAAGTAGGCATTGATTCTTTGCTCCTCGTGAAGTAGCTTTGTCAACTCTAATACCTTCTTCTCGCTTGCATAGCACTGAGCTTCTAATGTATCCCTTTCTTCTTTAAGTTGAATCCAGGATCTCTTCAAGTCTTCGAAATCAGTAGGCATGTCCGGATGGAGAATTATATAGGGTTCGTCACCTTTAGCAACAGGTTCTATAATCACTGGTAGAACAACTGTAAATGGCATCATGAGGTTTTGAGCTCGAGCTCGCACCCATTTGAGGTAAGGTTCCCAAGGAATGAAATTTTTGTGCCCCAAGGTCTTGGTATCAATCTTGTTTACCATGCCCCAAGCGTGCACAAATCTTCGATGGTAGTTCTAGAGATCGTTATTGTAGTTAAACACAATGTCTTGGAGAAGCATATCATGAGGACCATCTCTTCGAGCATAACCAAGCGGCGAGCTAGAGAAGGGTTGTAGGTGATACCTCCCTTATGGCAAGGAGTGGTACATTAGGAATCCTCCTGACACTCAATAAAGTGAAGTCCTTTTGATGAAAAAGACACCACGAATATCTGAATGAGGGAGTGACATTAGCCTTTGAGACCACTTCAATCTTTGCTCGTTCTTCATTCTTGATTGAGGAAGGTGCGAAATAAACCACAGGAAAGTAACGGTATGCAACACATGAGGTTCCTTGTCTTTTGATAAACGAGTGTGGAGAGAATGTAGAATGTCTCCAAGTAAGGTAGACACAAGATTACGAGTAAGAAATATCTCGATGGCATTCACGTCTATGAGTGATCTGGATTAGAAAATAGTACCAAACCATAGATTAGTAGGGCCAAAATGTCTTGAATTCATGGAAACTCATAGCCTTTAGGAATTCTTGAGCTTTCTTTATAAGAAACTTAGCAAGAAAACCCTTAACTCCGCTTGTCTCCCAATTATCTTCAATACGATCGCTTTAGATGTAACGTTGATGCTATGTCTTCGTATTTGAGATTTTCTGAACCGGTGAATAGTATCGATCAAAGATAGGTATCCCAAGTAACTTAGAAATTCTTCAAAGTTGGCACCAATTGATAATCTGGAATGTAAAGCAGTGATGTTTCGGATCGAAGAAGCTGGAATCGGCGTGCATCATATCTTTTGAAACCAGAGATAACCAAGTCGAGAATAACCATGTTTTGATGGTGAGTATGATCAGAATTTACGAGACTAACTCTTTGAGTTGAGAAGGTATACCCACGAAGTTGATTGGGATAGTCTTCACGGAAGCCATAACTCCTACAAAGCAGGCAAAGATAAATTCCTAGGTACTTGAAATAGTTAGAAATGATATGATGATGTTGTTATGATGCCATGATGTCATGTTTAAAACAAGTAGCAATCACAAGCAATTCACACAATAGCTAGGTTTAAGGCTTGTGAAGTATAGGTGTCTACCCTACCAAAGTTGAGTGAGTTCAACCTCTCTATAATAGTAACGGTTCTAGGAATCTCATATCATTGATCTTTCTCGTGGCTTTATTTCAATCGACTACTAAGTGGTCGATCGAAACATCCAAAGTCGAATCTTAATGATGGCGTCGATATCAACCTCGGTATGTGTCAAAGCCGGCCATCTCACTACCTTCTAATGGCCAAGATGGGTCAATTAAGGTTCTAAAGTTGAGTTAGTCTTGATAACACCACGGACACCAAATACTTTCCTCAATTAGACATGAGGAGCATCGGGACATCAAAAGTGTCGCACTAACGTAGCCATCATTTTGACCGTTTGGTATATGCCTAATAGTCGCGATTTATTGCTACTTACCTAAGAAAACACGGATCGGTGTAGGATCCCCCACAAATATAATGCCCAAGCAACCCTTAAGAATAAAGCAAGCAAGTCAAACAATTTTAAGTGATCTAAAGACCCTAAGGTAACCGCTCTTTGGGATATTGTCCCCGATAGAGTCATGATTCAGTAACACGGTGGGAGGCCCGACTTGTTTGTTTGTGTTTGATCGCAAATGTTGCGGATAGCAAGAGTCGCCACCGAATTTTATTTTATCCAATTAAGGGAAGGCAAAAAGAAGGAAAAGACCTTCGTTAGATTTTGAGTAAGGAGGTGGTTATGAAAAGGAAGGTGTTAACCCTTTCCATCATGAGTTATCTACGGGATCTTAATTGCTTTAGCTCACTTTAAATTTTTTTGTGTGTGTTTGAAAATATTTTTGAAAAGGCATTCGCTTTGACTTCGTAATGATTCACTTATGGAATGTATACGAAGTGTTTGGAAATGTGTTGTTTTGAAAAGGACTTTGTAATGATTCACGCTGGAATGTATACAAAGTGTTTTGAAAAGAATATTTTTGAAAGTGTGAGGTGTGAAAAGTGTTTTGATTGAGCAAGCAAAAGAGACTAAATACCTACTCAGAATGGTCGTTTCCGTGTTATTTTTCTTTCCTTTAGAATAAGGCCATCCGTACCATTGGTTGATAGGTAACCTTATTCGTTGGATGTAAAAGGGACAATCGAAGGTACATCGGATGGTCATAGAAGGCAACTTTTAGGGATATCCTAACATATTTGTATGGACGATCATCACTTTTCGTAGGAAACAACCGAGGGACGAGATCATATATTCGTGGCGACATCGAGGACTATGATCTTTTAAGTCGAAGGAACTGTGATGATATATTGTAGGAAACCGTGCTAAGATATCCCTACGTTCAAGGGACTTAACCATTATTCATAAGGCAACGAGAGAGGATACCCTAAGGGGGGTGCATGTGTGAAGAGAGTGTGTTACATTCAGATATTTATCTTTTGATTAGTGATCTATGTTGATTTTTATCTTGCCATACACGCCTAGTTACTAGCAATTTAATAGGTGCGGAAAATAGATTGCGGAAATGTAAAGTGCAGAAAAGTAAATCCTACGCTATTAAATGGCTTTGGGGAAGATACATAATAGGCGGTGAGGAAAGTAAAAGCAGAAATATAAATCTACGCTATTACAGAATAAAACTTTGCGACCTATACATCCTTTCTAATATTTAAATGCAAAAGAAATAAATAGAAGAAAAATAGTCTAAGTGAATACCTAAATCCTACTTGCAAAAAGAAAATTTTTTTTGGTATTTTTGAAGGTTGATTTTAATGTAAAAAAAAATCCTAACTCTAATAGATTTTTAAGAAAAAAGTTTAATTTAAATTAAATGATAAACCTAAATTAAACTAATTAAATTAATTAATTATAGAAAAATATGGAGAGAATTATTTGTGAAATTAGTCCTAATTAAGCTAATTGTTTAACCTAATTACTAATTAATTAATTGAAATAATTAAAAGAAAAAAAAAGATAAGAAAATAAATAGCAGAAGAAAAAAAAGAGAGGGTTTCCGTCAGAGGCTCTGACAAAAATTGACACAGAAGCTAGTCTTTCTTTGTCTGGCGCGCCTTGGACATCCAGAAGCTGGAGCTTCTGGAAGGGATCCTTCCGAGGGTGTCCAGAAGCTGGGACTTCTGTAGGTGAAGCTTCTGAAAGGGTCCAAAAGTTGGAGCTTCTGGAGATTTTGCATCTGGGGGTCCAGAAGCTGGAGCTTCTGGAGATTCTGCGTCTGGGGTCAGTGGAGCTTCTAGAGATTCGCATCTGAGGGATCCGAGTGGAGCTCTGAGGTTCCTTGGAAACTACGAGACCGAGCCTTGTTGTGGCGTTTCTGACTCGGGAACAAGTAACACATACATATTTATAATTCCAGCAATATGAATGGATGTATCACCGCCCCAGCGGTCTACCTTGCGCGTGCCATGTCTCTATCTCTGCCTCAGGTCGTGGGTTCGAACTCCACCTTTTACTGCTTTTCCAATTGATTTTTTAACATCTGGAATTTAGATCCTGCAAAATAGTCAAGATAAATGCAAATAAAGAACCTTACACCCCTAATTTGAATCCACGAATCTAATGGTGGAGTTTTTACAACTGAAAGTCCCATATTAGTGGGTTCAAGCTCTGACCATATGCCCTAACAATGGCATCACAGGATCTAAGCCCTAAAGCTCACATGTAACACATTGTACTGTTCTAAATAACATCCGAGATCATACAAACAAACAAAAGTTAGTAATGCATGGATTGAGAGAAACAATTTTGAGACATTTACCAAATCGGAGCACGAGGAAATGGATGCTTCAGGATCGTGTAATGATGTGAATCGACCTTTGGGAACTTCAGGAACACAAATAGATGGCTGGAATGGCTTGAAACTTCCGAAAAAATTGAGAAAAAATTGAGATATTTCTAGAGTTTGTAGGAGGCTAGCAATCCGTGTAAGAGGCAGCAAATCGTCCCTTTGTCTTGTGAAGGTGTTAAGTATATATAGAGGAGTGGAAATAGGTCAAGACTTTAAGAAAATATTTTCTTTAAATGGAGAATATTTGATTGGAAATTTTCATGAAAATCTTTCCAAATTTGCTCAATCTTTCCTTAATCTTCTTGCAAATTGATAGCTCTCTTGGGCTTCCTTGGTCCCCAAGACATGTACAAATCAAGCCCACCTTGCATTAGACCTTGCTTTTGTATTTTATTTAATTAAAATTGGATTTAATGCTTTAATTCCAAAATAAATCAAATAAATTGGGAAGGAGGCGTGGCAGCATAGAGGTCATGGATAATTTTGTAATCAAGTTTGGATCATAAAATCTTGGGCCCGTTTGAAAAATATTTACTTTTGCTAGGTATTTTTCTTCATGCACCTCCACAAAAATGCTCAACTTGCCCAACTTGTATCTTGCTTAATTTTTAACATTTTTGGGTGTTCTTGGACTTTTTAGAAAGCTCAAGATGTCTTCTAAAGATCCTTTTTGGTTTCATCTTCATTGGAATTTCCATTCTCAAGAACACTTCTTTGCAAAAAGATGACGTTTTGGTGACTTTTTAAAAGGACCTGTAATGTTTTGATCCATAACTTTCAAATGAAGCATTTCCTGCCCAAGCTTGTGAGACATGAAGTTGTAGAGAATTGAATTCTCTTTAAAATGAGCTTTGGTGGAAACATTTCTGATAAAGTATGTGAAAGTTATGCTTGGTCAAAGTTTTGTTGACTTTTGTCTGAAGAGCCCTAATTTAAAAACTTTGACCTTTGATCAGATCTTGACTTTTCTTGATGGATCATGATCAACCCTTTGATCATGTGATGAATATTTCTTCAAAATATTGATGTTGACCAAAAATTGTGAAGTTTGACTATATGTTGACCACAGTTGACTTTTTGTCCAATACAGCTGATTTTCAACCATCTGAGCAACTAGATGAGCAAATTTGACTTGTAAGGCTTGAAATTTGACATGCTGATCCTTTGAAGCATATGTTGATGTATGATGACCACCTAGAGCACTAGAGATACACCTTGACTTGAGATATGCAAAAATCCTTGTTTGGATTGATTGCTTAGGAGAGGGTTTATTTGATCAAACCTTGTGAAATCCTTGAGTATGGAGTTATGATTGTCTTGAGAAGTAGGAGGACAAATTTTGGGGTATAACACAAACATTGGGAATACCTACCCCCAGATGAGATTTAGAGAGACTTCCACGTCTCGAAGTAATTGCTTCAGACTGATTGATTCTTGAAACAAACATTTTCTCCAATTAAGAGAGCTTGACCGTCTCAACATAACTGTTTTGGATCAACAACATATGAGCAACCCTTCATGGAACGAGAGATTTTTAAAGGCTTCAGTGTCTCGAAGTAATTGCCTCTGATTAATTGGAACTAAGCCATTAATTCTACAAAGATTGAAGCGAAATGCCCCAATTTATAGCCTTAGAGAGACTCATGCGTCCTGAATGTAATTGCTTCAGGCTGACTGATTCTCAAAATGACGGTTGTCCCAGGATAATTGCTCTTTGAGAAGGACCAAATCACCTGTTGGTTGCTCTTTAAGGACCTGCCCCAGATTGCAGAAATTCGAGAAACTGAATTTCGACTTGATTGCCCCCAAGTTAACAGAATCTTGAGAAAACAAAGTGATATGCTCAACGGAGTCCTTAAACGTCATGCCACTTGATACAATTAACTTTTAACTCAAAAGAGTGATCAAGTTTCTCTTCTTTGGACAAATTTAAATTCTTCACTGATGTTCATTATGAGAACTTCTTCAATGTCAAATAATTGTTTTACATGTAGAAGAATGTTTGTTATGACAATTATAATGCAACATTTATGCATCTTGAAGTTTTGTATGAAAAACATTATGACTTCTTTGTGAGTGAAACACTTTTAGAGTGCAACATTGAAAATTCTTTTTTCTTTATGAAATATAAGACGAGCATATGACACCAACACAGATACTTAGCACACATCGTAGGAGTTAGGTAAACGCGATCTCTTCGTCGTATGCTTTTGAATTAACCCATGCTTCAATTAGGACTTTTGAGGGTTGTAACGTGGCTTGGTTCACGTTTTTTTAGAAAAAAGGATTTTTAGGCTCAAAATATTTGGTGCCCACCCATTCTCCATGATGTTCTTCATTCCTAAGTTCAACTATCTTGATACGAGCACTCATCTCTCGAGAGGTGTTTATGATGGTTGAGGAACCAACACGAGGTTTCTTGGACACGACAATCACTAATCTTTTTGCTTTTGGTGTTTGACCACACAACTTGTTCTTTGTTGAGAATTTTCTTCGATAATCCATTTTGGGATTTTCTTTTGCTTTCCCTAAATTTTTCATGACTTTTACCTAAGTGACTTATCACTAAATTTTACTTAGCGGGCTTTTTGTCTCTTTCTTATTCATCATTCCTTTTTTGAACAAGTCGTGGATCTTTACACTATCTTCAATTTGTTGAAAGTAATAGTGACTATCTGAGTCTTTGTGTAGATGAAAGATAATCGTTGTTGTATCGTCATCTATTGAACTTCGATGTGCGAGATAACCATTATAGTATTATCCTCTTTTGACGCGCACTGTTGATAGACGCAGGTCGACTATCGTGGTTCTGACCTTTCTCAACCTTTTGAAGGATATCCATTGTTGTATCCTTTGATGCACACTCTCTTGATGAGTTCTGAACGCTCAATCAGATTAACTAAAAACTACCCTCCCCTGGGTTAAAGTGAGGGTTTTTTCCGAAAAGAAACTCCTACTTTAAGGATCGAAGGGGTTAACGAGGGTCTATCTCCCTTATAACTTCGGTGTTATCGGATTTGAAACAAGGCCTATACATTGTCAGCAGGGTTTTTACTCAAAAGCATACGACCAGAGTCCTGGCATTTTTCAATTATCGTCATCCTCCCTTCAATCTTTACCTAGGTGAAAGAATTGGTAACGTTGGTATCAAAAGGCTCACAAATCAAATAAAGAGTGATAACGAATAGATTAAGTGAAAACAAATGAATTACTTCAAGACAAACATACTCATTGCATTAAGATTAATAAACAAACATGTTTCTACATGCAAACAAAGTTTAAACAGTTAAATAAGATACATATGAAAATGCAGTAAAGAAGTAAAAGACGTCATTGTTGAGGAGACTCGGGCTCCGTCGGATATCTTGATCAGATGACTTTCAGTGGTCTTGGAGCTCACTTGAGTATGGGGTTTCCATTCATAAATAGATTCCCTCCTTGAATAGTCAAATCTTTCTAGTCGATCAACTGTTGAACTCTGGCTTTGTAAGGATTGCAATCCTCTTTGAGTGGCCTATTGTTCCATCATGGTATCCACATCGCGTTATGATCATAACCAAGTGAATAGAAACTTCAGGACCACCAATGAATTTTGAATCAAATATGGAAGAAGTTGACCGTAGGTCACTGGAATTGGATCAAGAGGAGCCTTCCTTATTTCTAGATTATTCTGAGGTATAGTTTGATTTTGAGATTTCTGACTCTGAAGTTGAGGAAGATCGGACAAAGGTTGTTGATGCAAAGGCTTGAAAGTTGGTAATGGAGGATAATGAGTCGGTGCTACGACTGACTTCCCTTTGCTAGAACTTGGGATATCTCTGCTGAAGGATACCATCTTTTCTAAAGTAATCATTTGGTCTACTTCATTGCCGACATTATTCTGCAGAGTCTCGACTCCCTCTTGGTAAGAAATTGTCCCAATGAGTTTTGGAAGTTCCTCAAAATTTCTATCATCAAAATTTGCAAGCAAAATGCCTAAGCTCGACCCATTCTATTTGAAAGACAAAATCTTTTCATTAATTAACTCTTGAACTTTGCATTTGAAGGAGAAAAAATTCTCAGTTTCATGTCCTTCAGGGTCAGCATGAAAAGCACATCTAGTACTCTCATCAAACCAAGCTTTAGCGATCCCTGGCACTGGCTTCAATTCCATAGGTATCACAACACCATTTTGAATTAGGTAAGGCAGTAGTCGAGAATATGATATTGGGATTGACTGAATATCCTGTCGAGCATATCGGCAGTAATGTGGGTTACCATGTTGATTTGGTTCCCTCTTCCTTGATCAGGGAGTAAGCAATTGTTGCTGTTGAGGAGTCTTTGAAAGTGAAGGTCGAGGATGATGCTCAATAGGATGATTTTGAACTGGAGAGTTCGCAACATGTGGATGTCTTTGACCCATGGAGACATTAGACAATAGAACGGTAACCAAGTTTGCGGAAATCGATGCAGTGTTGCACTCTTTCTTCAACAAGACTTACAAAAGATCCATGACCAAACTCATTTGACTTCTCAACTGATTAACCACGCCTTTAACAGTTCCTGACCACGTTGAACTCGTCTATAGCCATTTGAGACATCCTTCGAGTTCTGAATGTGTGTCGAGTAATCAGTTTGATTTTTTCTCTGGACAGAAGAGATGAAATGAGTTTTTCCGGTGAAATGAAATGCATGATAATGCATGAAAGAATACAAATGTAAATTAATGTAATGGTAATGCATGTAAGAATGCAATGTGATGAGATCATATGGATGTTATGCGCAAAATCACATGTAACGTTAAAAAATAGAGGTTTAAAAAGGACGGTCGACATGGTTTTGCGTCACCCAACAATTCCCAAACAAGGTTGGTTCTAAGGTGTTTTGCTAAATGTTCCTTGGAGTCTCAGATCCCCTTTTAAAAATATTATCATCATGCAAACGATTTACGTGTTGATAGTATTTCCAAAAGTATACTCAAGAAACTCTTAAAAGGATACTCAAAAACCTTTGAGCGGACGATCTTGGTTTAGACATCCTAATACTTAGAGTTATAGGCCCTTTGTGCAAGAATTATCGTCCCGCGCTAGCGCGCGGTGCAACAACTCCCTTAAAAAGACCAACTCTAAGGTGAAGTCTTCACGTCGATCCAAAAGATACAGATGTCTAGTGGATCTAAGCTATACAACCACTCTAACTTAATGTTTCGTAGAAGCCTGGGTACTGGGCTTATTTATGAATCATAACCAACAAGTTCCAAACACAATAATATACATCAATGGGATAATATACAAAATGTAAAGAAATAATAGGCAATGAATAATAAACATCAAGAAGAAAGTAATAAACAAAAACACAAACATGCGAAGAACTAAACTAGGGTTGACTCGCTTAGTCAAAAAGATTTTTTAAAAATCCCCAGTGAAGTCGCCAGCTGTGATGACTGGTTTTTTCATCGGTTGTTTTAAAACAACGAAGTCGCCACCTAATTTTATTTTTCTAAAAAGAACGGGAAAATATAGATAAAACCCAAGAATGATGGATATGGAGGTCTACGTGACCAAAAAACATGAACTCGGAAGTCGGTTATGCAAGGGGAAGGTATTAGCACCCCTTACATCCATCGTACTCGATGGGACCCATTTAGTTCATGCGTGTTTATATGTGTTTATTGCTTTTGCTAACGTCTAAAATTAAGAAAGGAGGAAAAAGAAAAGTCTTTATTTTTGGGTTTTTGAACTCGCCAAAGACATAGCATCTTGTGCCTACGTACTCCCTTGTGCAATGGAAAAGTCAGAGTTCCGTAGTTCCTCTTAAAAAGGTTTTAGTTGGTTGTGTTGATTTTATAAGAAAAATCGTGCATTAGACATTTCAAACGCTTGAACTTTGACTTGTTTTGTTTGTTTGAAAAGCTTAAGTCTTCGTTCATGTTTGAAATGACTATTGCACACTCTTTGTAAGAAAAGAGTTTGATAATCGCATATGAGCGAAAAAGAATTTGAGTGAGTTGGATTGTTTTTAACATAACATGGGTGAAAGTATCTAACAATAGGACTAACGTCTTACAATTCAAATACTAGAAACCTGGGGAGCTAATGCTCAGACGAGTCGTCTATCACCCAAAAAGGTTTTCTTAAGAAAAAGTGAGGTGAAACAAGTTTCATGTTATTTAGGAGTCTTTAAGCAATTGGTCTAGCGTCCAACGACTTAAAGACTAAGAGTTTATTTGGCACAAGTTTTTAAACAACTGGCCTAGCTTCCAACGATTTAAAAACTCAGATTTTATTGTGAAAAATGTTTTTGAAAAGACACTCGACGTTGGATCGAGGTTTGAAATTTTAATTATGAAAGTATTTTAGGGGTTTGGTAACGGACCGAAAGAGAAGGAATGATTCGGGTTATGATTAACCAAGTATATGGACTTAATTAACCTCGTGAGGATAGGTGCTCATATCCCCAACTATGAGACCCTTGTGCATGGAAAAATGGTATATGGACCAAATTATTCGGGTTATGGTTAATCAAAGCAACAAGGGCTTTTATTAACCGTGTGAGGATAACCATGCCCATCCCCAACTATGAGACCCTTATTGGCGACGAGCCAATCAAAATAAATTGGAGTTGCTTTAATATTAATTATGTGTGAAGTGTACAATCGTGAATATATCGTACAAGCATGCAAGAGCAGATAAATAATTATCACATAATACAATTAAAGTTTTAAATAATTATTAGAGTAGTTTCTTTTATTTGATAAAAAATCAATTAATAATTTAATCGATAAATTGTCAAATAAAAACTATCATAAACTAATTATTATTTAATACATCAACCCCAAAAATAAATTATTTGCATAATTAAATTGAATAATCAAAAGAGAGGGTTTAGAAATAGCCTGGAAGTAATTCTGGGAGGTGTAGATAAGAAATCCAGAGATGAGTCCAAGCCCAAATAAAGGGAGGCCTATTAGTTGCTGAAGAATCCAGTGCAAGCAGCTTTTGGGAACATATTATGGAGGTGCGTATCTGGTGCGTTGAATGACAACTAGGCACGAAAACCGTTGGATGATAATATGATGATCAGATTTTATGATGATTAGAGAAGGAGAGGTGAGTCCCACCACACAACCAGTGGAGACACGACATCAGATTACAACTTATTATAATTAACAGGTGGTGACATGTGTCACCA
This sequence comes from Vicia sativa, assembly GCA_021764765.1. Lineage (NCBI taxonomy): Eukaryota > Viridiplantae > Streptophyta > Magnoliopsida > Fabales > Fabaceae > Vicia > Vicia sativa. Next base: position 224,317,546 of record CM038792.1, read on the forward strand.
CCAGATTATTAACAAACCTTGATTAATTAACATAAACCAAAATAAATAAATAAACAAATCATAATCCCAAATCCTCTCTCTCATGATAGCTGGTCCTCTCACTCTCATACTCTCTCTTCCTCACAGTTTGCATGTTTTTCTTCTCATCTCTCTGCCGATCGAGAACTCCGTTCCTCTCACCGACGTGCATGTTGGCCTTGGCCTTCATCTTTCTCTTCTCGGTCGCTGCGTGTTTCGTTGTTCGAACTCTCTCGCTCTCCGATCCTATGTGATGATGAAGATGATGGTGGCGTAGCCTCATAACGGTGATTGGAAATCGGGTTGCTTGCCGGAGATGATGAAGGTTCATTGTGGAAATCGCCTCACTGGCGGCGATGGTGGAGCAACTTCAAATGGCTCCGATTTGCTTGTTTCTTGTGTCGCCTTGTTCGTATCTGTTTCCTGATCATGATTTTGGTGTTGATTATGCTACATGATTTGGTCGGGATCTTGAAAGGGGTTTTGAAACCCTAAGTCCCTCTGACGCGATATCATCGGTGATGGTGGCGAATTTGGATACTATGACACGAAATTGGCCTTCCTGGTGCACGATGAAGGGTTCGGCGGTGGTGGAGGGCGGTCGGAGGCTGCAACCCCTCCGATGAGGTTCTTCTGATTCTTGGCTTTGTTTGTATTGTTGCGATTTCTGGCTGTTTCGGTTTTCTTTCGCTCTTCTCTTTCTCACTGTTTTTGAAGGGTTTTTAGTTAGGAAAATGATGAGGAAAAAATTAGGGTTTTGATTCTTGCTATTTGTTGTTCTTGCTACGATTTGGTTTTCTGGTGTTTATTTCCTTGTTTTTTTTATGGAGATTATTCTATTTGGTTTTGTGTTGCTGCTGCGCAGCTCTACTAGGGTTTTCTGTGGGAACAATCCTCCTCTCTTTCTGTGCCAATGATTGGATTTATACTGTTAGAACTAGGGTTTTTGTTGCTGGACTTAGACTATTTCTGGTGTCAGGCCTTCTGATTTTTTTGTATTTGGGCCTCTGCGAATTTTGATGTGTTGAACTTGTTTTGGGCTGGAAATCTAATTTTCTGTACTTGTTATTGGCTGCTGCGAATTTCTGATGTGTTTTGCTTACTAGGATAACAATGATGATTTCTGAGTTACACCTCCCTTTTGTGAACCAAACTTAACTTTGTGATTTACAATTGGGAAAACCAGCCCATGATTAATCTTGAAATTCAGATTATGAGGCATTGTTATTTTCGAACCATGAATAGAAAACCCTCCTTGAAACATGATTCCTGAACTACAACCCTAATGATGAATTGTATAAAAACTTGTGTAGAAAACTCTTTGAAATTTTATGTTCATGTTTTGATTGCTAACCATTCTTTTCTTTGTGTTTCATGTAATGATGGTGTAGAAATGATGAAGAAGGTAAAGCAAGGTAGAAGAAAAAAGTCTTGAAGATGGAAGATTCATCATGAAGAAGCAAAGGAAGCATCCTCTTAGAAGCCATAGCATTAGGATTATTAGATTAGAGTTCCATTTTACATTGCAAAAGCTTAGTCGTTAGGACTGTACTCTTGTAATGCATTCCATAGAATTTGAATTATGATGAACCTTGAAAGTTAAGTTTATGGAAACTTGTAGTTTTCTTTAAATATGCATTCTTCTTGTAACTATTCTTCTTGTGACATAAACAATGTAGCTTGAAATTATCATTAGAAGCTTGAGATGTTGGTAATACTCAACAAAGATATTGGTGTAATCTTGAGGTCTTGAATCCGAAAATTGAATGTTTCTCGTTAATTGAGTAACAATTTGGATTCTTGAATGAATTTGTAATACAAACATTTGAGTTGGTGTACTTGGAATTTTGAAGTTCTGGCCATCAGAAGTTTTGGCCGTCAGATGTTCTGGCCGTCCGAGTTCGGCCGTCGAGTTCGGCTATTAGAAGTTCTAGCCATTAGAAGTTTTAGCCATTAGAAGTTCTAGCTATTAGAAGTTCTAGCCATTAGAAGTTCCAGCTATTAGAAGTTCTAGCTATTAGAAGTTCTAGCCATTAGAAGTTTTAGCTATTAGAAGTTCTAGCTATTAGAAGTTCTAGCTATTAGAAGTTCTAGCCATTAGAAGTTCAACGCATTAGAAGTTCAAGCCGTTAGAAGTTCTAGCTATTAGAAGTTCTAGCCATTAGAAGTTCTAGCTATTAGAAGTTCAAGCCATTAGAAGTTCTAGCTATTAGAAGTTCTAGCCATTAGAAGTTCTAGCTATTAGAAGTTCTAGCCATTATAAGTTCTATCTATTAGAAGTTCTAGCTATTAGAAGTTCTAGCCATTAGAAGTTTTAGCCATTAGAAGTTCTAGCCATTAGAATTTCTAGCTATTAGAAGTTCTAGCCATTAGAAGTTCTAGCTATTAGAAGTTCTAGCTATTATAAGTTCTAGCCATTATAAGTTCTAGCTATTAGAAATTCTAGCTATTAGAAGTTCTATCTATTAGAAGTTCTAGCCATTAAAAGTTCTAGCCATTAGAAGTTCTATCCATTAGAAGTTCTAGCTATTAGAAGTTCTAGCCATTAGAATTTCTAGCTATTATAAGTTCTAGCTATTATAAGTTCTAGCCATTAGAAGTTCTAGCCATTAGAAGTTCTAGCTATTAGATGTTATAGCTATTAGATGTTCTAGCCATTAGAAGTTCTAGCTATTAGAAGTTCTAGCCATCAAGAAATGTAGTTCTGATTTTTCTGATGAATCTTGTCAAATAACCAACTTCTTGCTAAAACCTGTAACTTCAAACTCAAAATCTTCAATTGAATTCACAAGTGTCGATGCCACGAAATAATATTCTCCATGCTTTAACTCCTCAACCACAAATAATTGGATAAATTTCTTTGAATTTGAACACAAACTCTGATACTCGTATAATAACCCAAAAAACAACCAAATCTAAATAAACAATCAAATTGAGGTGGTAGGGTAAATTTTGGGGTGCGACAGCTGCCCCTATTCAATCATCTTAAACCTAATAAGTGAGAAAGATCGACAGCTTTCGAACGTTTAAGGTGGAAGAGGATTGAATACCAAACCAACCCCAAAAATTTGCCCTACGCGGGAAACCATTGCCATAAAAGAAAGCAAATAAGATATCTTGACTACATAGTCAAGGAAGAGACACCTAAGGAGAATAAACTTGTTAAGTACCATCAGAATGCCTTAACAACAACAGTAACAATTGAGAAAAATCAGGAGATCTCAACAACACTGGGGATAACTGAGTAACCAAATGAGCGATAAACAACAAGCTTTACTGGAAATATTCTGAGAAGAAAACCACACTTTTCAAGCGAAAAGAAAGATATAAGTTAAGCCATCTCAGAGATGCCTTAACGAAAATGCTTTGAGAAGAAAAACTGTACTTCTTAAGCGAAAATAAAGAAATAAGTTAAGCCATCTCAACGATGCCTTAACGAAAATGCTTTGAGAAGAAAAACCGTACTTCTTAAGCGAAAAGAAAGAAATAAGTTAAGCCATCCCAGCGATGCCTTAACGAAAATGCTTTGAGAAGAAAAACCGTACTTCTTAAGAGAAAACAAAGAAATAAGTTAAGCCATCTCAGTGATGCCTTAACGAAAATGCTTTGAGAAGAAAAACTGTACTTCTTAAGCAAAAAGAAAGAAATAAGTTAAGTCATCTCAGCGATGCCTTGACGAAAATGCTTTGAGAAGAAAAACCGTACTTCTTAAACGAAAACAAAGAAATAAGTTAAGCCATCTCAGTGATGCCTTAAAAAAATGCTTTGAAAAGAAAAATCGTACTTCTTAAGAGAAAAGAAAGAAATAAGTTAAGTCATCTCAGCGATGCCATAACGAAAATGCTTGGAGAAGAAAAACCGTACTTCTTAACGGTTTTTCTTTGTCAGAAAAATCCCGAAGAGTCAAGGAATACTCACAAACCTTAACGAAGATATAATTGAGAAATTGTCAGAAGAATCCCAAAGAGTTATGGAATACCCGCAGACCTTAATGAAAATATGATCGAGAATTTGTCAGAAAAATCCCGAGGAGTTAAGGAATACCCGCAGACCTTAACGAAGATATAATTGAGAAATTGTCAGAAAAATCCCAAAGAGTTAAGGAATACCCGTAGACCTTAACGAAGATATAATTGAGAAATTGTCAGAAAAATCCTAAAGAGTTAAGGAATACCCGCAGACCTTAACGAAGATATAATTGAGAAATTGTCAGAAAAATCCCAAACAATTAAGGAATACCCGTAGACCTTAACGAAAATATAATTGAGATATTGTCAAAAAAATCCCAAAGAGTTAAAGAATACCTGCAAACTTTAACGAAGATATGATCGAGAATTTGTCAAAAAAATCTCGAAGAGTTAAGGAATACCCGCAGACCTTAACGAAGATATAATTGAGAATTTGTCAGAAAAATCCCAAAGAGTTAAAGAATACCCACAAACTCTTTGGGATAGGTTAGATAGTAGGCTTCACCATTGGTGTGAATAGGTTGTACGATAATTCTAACTATAGTGAAATCTCTTGCATATTGTAAGGGGACTAGAGTACTCTCGGACTGTGAGGAGAACTAGGATACATCCTTGTGTTCTTTACTTTTGCGCATTTATTGCTTCCATCACACCATAACCAAAAGGAAAGAAACACTTATAAAAACTTCATATACCAAACCAGAAAAATTAGTACAAGTATTCATAAAAAACCGATAAGATTTTTAAACACCTAATTCACCCCCCCTCTTAGGCGCATTTCATACTTACACCCTCCACATTAACCTCTTCTTCAGCATTAACACCCACAACATTAGTAACCTCTTCTATAAGGAACTCACAGTAATCTGGCTCAGCTATCGTGTGTTGAATATAAATGTAACAATTTTCATGCACCATATAAATATTAACTATTTTTAGTACTCCTTTATCATCAACCAGTTCAGACATGCCTAATGAAGGGACTTTGTACCAGATTATCTCAAACTCCCTATAGCCTAATTCCTTAAGAACACCAATAAACTCAAAATATCCCTAACTGTCAGCATTTATTCTCAAGTCAAAAATCTCTCCTTCTTCAAACACACTATGCTCATCATCAACGAATTGACCACTATGATAAATTGTTAGAATTAGATACTCCTCCTCCATTACACCTAAATCATAAGAAACCCTAAACTGAATAAGAATCATACTATAAAAACCCTAAATCAAAAACATACTGAAAAACCCCAAATCATAGCAAAACCCTAATTTCATGTAAACCCTAACTGCACAACTCGGAAAAACTAGGACGAAGACGAAGAACTAAAAGGAAAGCAAAGACAGTCGTGAATCTTGACTGGAATCCTCGTCGAATGTCGCATGAACACAATATTGCTCCAATCTTCCCTTCTTCCCGTCTGCGTTTCTGCATTTTGTTATGTTTCGTTTTTGAGGTTTTGCAACTTAGTAAAGGTTTCTCTTTATAAAGGATGACACATGGATAATAAATAACCAACGTGGATAATAAATAAAAAACAACTAACGGATGGTCACAGAAGGATTAATGTGCACCGTTTTAAAAAGTTAAGCGAGCTATTTGCACTTTTTTAAAATTAAGGGACCAAACAGGACCCCGAGATAAAGATAAGGGACGAAAAATGGTATTTAGCAAAACAAAGAGATATAAAATTATGAAAACAAGAGAAGAGAAGAAAAAAGGAGAAAAGGGAGAAAGTAGAAGAGAAGAGGGAAGAACCTAGAAAGTGTCTACATCTAAGGTAAGAATGGATATTTTTGATATATGGGTGTATGTAATAGGTAGTTACATAAATTAGGGATTTGTTCTTCAAATTTCTAGTTTTAACATGTTCGGGTTAGATTTGAGATTCATAAATTGGGTGTTAGAAATCATGTCTTAATGTTTAATTCTAATTGATTATGCATGTTAGATATAGGTTTATATATATATATATATATATATATATATATATATATATATATATATATATATATATATATATATATATATAATTTACCAAATAGAGATGTTTGGAATGGGTTTTAGGGGAGAAATCCATAGAAGGAATAGGTTGTTCATAGCAGATTTGTCTATATAATCGCGAGGCCGCTTAGCGGGCTTGGTCACACTCCACGCAGTTTGGAATAATTTTTTACATTTTGTGTAATTAAAGGGGGGGTCCTATATGCTATTGATTAATGAAGGATTTCCATGAATTTTAATTAATTATTCAATGTGTTTTGGATTGGTTTTGATTGACTTTTGAATAGGAACGTAATACATGAAATATATGTATGTATGTTATAAAGTGAGGTTAATTAAGAATAACATGGTTTATTATGGATGATTGCATATTGTGTGAATATGTTATTTGATAAATACTACGTGTATGCACTGAATGTGAATGTTGACATGATGTATGTATGTTGTACAATTATTGATATAATTCAAATATGTTGGATTATGTGAAATATGTTTGTATGGTTAAGATTTCGACATGGTCCTAATTGCATATATATGTTGAGATTGCACATGCATCACAAGTTGTCAAAAGGAAATATTTACTAGCTGTTATACCCCAAATTTTCCCTCCTACCTCTCAAGAGAATTCCCATCTCCATACTTAAGGATTTCACAAGGGTTGACCAGACAAACCCTCTTCTCGATAATCAATCCAAACTAGGGTTTTTCTCCTCTCAAGTCAAGATGGATTTCCAGTGCTCTAAGTGGTCATCATTCCTCATCATATGCTTCAAGGGATCACCATGTCATGTTTCAAGCCTTACAAGTCAAATTTGCTCATCCAATTACTCGATGGTTGAAAATCAATTGTATTGGACAAAAAGTCAATTGTGGTCAACATACAGTCAAACTTCATAATTTTTGGTCAACATCAATATTTTGAAGTAATATTCATCATTTGATCAAGGGTTGACCATGATTCCTCAAGAAAAGTCAAGATTTGATCAAAAGTCAAAGTTTATAAATTAGGGTTTTTCAAACAAAAGTCAACAGAACTTTGACCAGGCATAACTTTCACATACTTTATCGAATTTTTCCACCAAAGCTCAATTTGAAGGAATTCCGCCTCTACAACTTCATGCCTCACAAGCTTTGGCTAGAAATGCTTCATTTGGAAGTTATGGATCAAAACATTACAGGTCCTTTTAAAAGTCAACAAAATGTCATCTTTTTGCAAAGAAGTGTTCATGAACATGGAAACTTCATTGAAGATGAAACCGAAAGGGTTGCTTAGAGGACATCTTGAGCTTTCTAAAAAGTCCATGAACGCCCAAAAATGTGGAAAGTTGAGCAAGATACGAATTGTACAAGTTAAGCATTTTTGAGGAGGTGCATGAAGAGAAATACTTGAGAAAATCAATTTTTTTCTAAATGGGCCTAGCTTTTCTTGGTTCAAACTTGTTTCTTATCTGAATTAGAACCTCCAAGCCCAAGGCCACGCCTTTTATCTTTTATCTTTATTTATTTTGGAGTTTTTATTCATTTAAAACCAATTTAATAAAATCAAAGATATAAAATCAAAATATTAAGTGAAAGGTTCATTTTCTCTCATTCTTGAGGTCCAAGCAAGCCATACAAGCTGTCAATTTCGAAATTATTGAGATTGGCAAGAGAATTGATTGAAATTGATCCAAAAAAGGCAATATTTGGTTTTACTCCAAATCAAATATTTTCTCATTGATTGGCATATAATTCCTTCATAATTCTTAACCTAAATCCATCCTCTATATATTCAGAAGGTTTCTAGACCTTGAAAACGATTTTTTGACCCAGAACCCTAACCTAAACCTCAAAACCGTGTGATACAAGGAAGTAGCAGCCAAGGATTTGCATCGATTTAAGCCAAACAAAGGTTGCCAATAAATTCCTTGGTGTTTTCTGAAGCTAACCAGGCCATCACCATCGATCAAGACATCCTGAAACTCAAAAATAAAAACAGGTTTGCACTTACATATTTCAATTTCGGTTTTGATAATATATGCATATTTAACACGTTTGATTGTTTGTTCATGCTTAGAATGATGTTTGCAAGCTATCCGGTGGTCCAATTTGAGTTTAGATGTAGGGTCGAGCAACACCATTGTTAGGGTTTCATGAGCTTGAATTAGGGATTTCCAGAATAGGAAAAATTGGACCATACGAGTGGTACCAGTGAACTCAGGGGACAATTTGCAATCGAACCATGCCTTCCATATAAATTTATATTGTGTATTGTGAATTTTTGAAATTTGCAGGTGTTGTAGTGACGGACAAAACCGTCACTATAGGCTTTAGCAACGGAAGCGTCCGTAGGTAAAAGCCTGGGAAATTCAAACGAAGAAGATGAAGGCTTGGCGCGTGTTTTGATTTTAATTATTTTCAGAAAAATGTTTCCCTTATAATATTATTGTTTCATATGCCTAACACGAAAACAGGTTGGCTCAGGTGGCAAAGGTAGTGCGCTGGAGAACATTGGGGCAGGGGTTCGATCCCTGGCTACCCCATTCTTTTTTACACTTTGCAAAAACTAACCATGTTTTTCTATTTTTCCTATTACTTTCCTATTTTTATTTAATTTCTTTTCAAACATTTTTTAATACACTAAAAAAATCCCAAAAAAATATTTCTTTTCATAATTAGGTTAGAAAAACTCTAATTTAATTTTTTCATCAAAAAAATATTATTTTTCACTCATGTTTTATTTAATTGTTAATTAATCGAAAATTAACTTTTAAATCAATTTTTCCATATCAAATTAATCCAGAAAATTCCCAAAAATATTTTTCTCATTTAATTAGGTTTACAAACCCTAAAAACTTTTTCCTAACTCAAAACTTTCTTTTTACTAATATTATTTTCCTTTATTTACAATTCGATCGTTCTCGCGAAATTATTTTTAATATTATGTATCTGTTCACAGGTTGTAATAGTTAGGACTTTAATTTCTAGCATTTTTTCCAATATTATGTAACTGCTCATGGGATGTAATAGCTTAATTAGGATTTACTTTCTGCACTCCTATATTATGTATCTGCCCCAAAGCCATGTAATAGTCTAGGGTTTACTTTTCCGCACTTTACATTTCTGCAATTTACTTTATGTACATATATCAACTGCTAGTACCTAGGCCTGTATGGGAAGATTAAATCAAGCAACAAAGATCACCCTAATCATAAGATAAAATATCTGAATACAACACACTTTTCATACATGCACCCCCCTTAGGGTATCCTCTCTTGTTGCCTTTCGAATACATGGTCATGTCCCTCGAACGTAGGGATATCTTAGCTAAGACTCTTACAAATATATCATCATAGTCCCTTCGATACAAAGATCATAGTCCCTCGATGTTGCCTGTGAATACATGATCTCGTCCCTCGATTGTTGCCTACGAAAAGTGATGATCGTCCCTACGAATATGCTAAGGTATCCCTAAAAGTTGCCTTCTATGACCATCCGATGTCACTTCGAGTGTCCCTTTACATCCAACGAATAAGATTACCTACTAACTAATGGTATGGATAGCCTTAGTCTAAAGGAAATAAAAATAACATGGAAACGACCATTCTGAGTAGGTAATAAGTCTCTTTTGCTTGCTCTATCAAAATACTTTTTTACACCTCACACTTTTCAAAATCTTTTCAAACACTTTGTATACATTCCAGCGTGAATCATTACAAAGTCTTTTCCAAAATAAAACATTTCCAAACACTTCGTATACATTCCAGCGAGAATCATTACGAAGTCAAAGTGAAATGCCTTTTTCAAAAACATTTTCAAACACACACATAAAATAGCAATTTATAAAGTGAGCTAAGCAATTAAGAGCCCGTAGATAACTACGGATGGAAAGGGTAACACATTCCCTTTTCATAATTGCCTCCCGTACTCAGAATCTAACGAAGGTCTTTTCCTATTCTTTTCGCCATCCCTTAATTGGATAAAAGAAAAGTCGGTGGAGACTCTTGCTATCCGCAACATTTGCGATAAAACGCAAAACAAACAAGTCAGTTCTCCCACCGTATTACACTAACTTTTGCAAGATTTAATGATTTGTCTCAAACCTTGGAGATGAGTTTGATGCTTAGAGGACATACTTATTTTTGGTTATTATCTGTCTTGGAGATGGACCCAGTGATACCGGTAAGAATAATATTTGGTACCACGTGCATATTGCATCGAGTTGAACTTGAGTCACATGTGTCCGTGTGAATGGTTGAATTGGAATGTAAATGTGATAATGATGTGAATGTTACATTTATGATAATTGTGATTAATCGTTAATTGAATCATGAATTATTGAGTAATGTCGTATATGTATACATGTGAATTGGATTGAAAAGTAGAGAATATGTGATTATTTGAAGTGTGATGAATTCAATTGTTGCTTGTATATGATACATTACTTCTTATTATATATTTCCATAATGATAGGAATTCTCACCCTTCTATTGAAATGATGTGTCTTACGACATCGCTCAGGTACTAGAGATAACGGTTCTTCTTTCAAGGATTAGTTGGAGGAGATTAGTCTCTTGCTTATCTGATTATTTAGGTAGTTGTCATGCTCTAGTCATGTAACATGGGGAACATTTGGATTTATATTTTAATTGCTATATTCATGTATTAAAGAGATGTTTATTTGTACTATGCATTTGCTCATGATGTATTTGAGACTTGGTGATTATTGGCCTTTAGTGGCTATTATTTTATGACATGATTGTTAGTATAGAATTTCGATCATTAATGTTATTATGAAAAAGATTTAATCTGTTGCGAGATGTACATGTGTCATTATCTAAAATATGATTTTAAATGTATGATTTAAACATGACCAGTGTATTATGTGTGTGATTTTGAAATACACGTGTCTCCCTCTTGGATATACATGCTAATTTACTTTGGTTATACCATTTATTTTTGTGGGGTTTAGAGGGTGTTACAGTAAGTAAGAGAGTCATAGAGGAGAGATAGAGAGTGAGCGGTTTTAGTTTAGATCATTTTACTTCATTAGTACCTTCGTGTGTGACTTGTAATGCATCCCATATTTATTTTACGATTTGAGGATTTGATACCTTAAAGAATTCGTCCATTCCTAAGAAAGATGCTAATATATTTTTGGATTTCTTATTATGGAGAATTTTCTTTTTGTATTCATCATCCCATGCATCTTTAGGTTTTGCAAAACTTACACCATTTACATCTAAAGTTAGAATGCATAGACCATTTTTGACTGATTTCAATACTTCTACGCCTTGTGATATAGAAAAAATTGCATTCAAATAATTTTTCAAAAATCATAGTTCTCACAAGTGAAACATAGTGGTATATTTATGTTGGCGTCTTCTCCTAAGAACGCTTTTGCGAAAGATATTATAATCAAAAGTTATTATTAATCTTTGTAGTGGACTACCACTTTCCATTTTTGCTTAAAATGATACTTTTAATGTATGGCATCTATAACGATTATTAATCGTAATGTAGGAAAGTTTTTGAAGTGAGAGACGAGTTTTCTGAGTAATGGAAAGGGTTATAGCATGGATTACAACATGTGCCTTAGTTATGCTTTCTTGTCTGAATCTTCACTTAATTCCCAATGTTCATTCAATCTTGATTATCTTTTTTTATGATGACAATGATATTATTTAATCCTTTTTCTTGTTTGATAACATTTTTCTTCATCAAAACTATACTTGATACAAGAGGTATATTCACAACGATTAGCGTGTGGTACCTACTTGCAGCGAATTGATGGACTAGTTTCTTAACCAGGTCTTGATAATTGGTGACAGGGAGCTTGAGGAAGCCCATATACCATCCCAGGTTTGCGTCCCTAAAGATATCAGACAAAATCTTGTACTTCAAAGAGTTAAGTGCTCTAATGATGGCCATCTCAGTGTTTATGGAGGCCGCATGCTCATACAGGTTGTTGCGTCCATCAAACTAAGCAAACGATGGTGGCTTGAAGTTCTCTAGGATAGACGCCTTCCATATTTTGTCTAATAGAGGTTAGGGATGTGACACCCCAAATAATTCAATATTAAAAATAATTAGAATTTTTAATTATTAATTTAATTAAGAGTTTAATTATTAATATTTGGAATTATTGGAATTAATTAATTAATTAAAGGAAAGAAGAGTTGGTGGTGTGAGGAGTAATTAGAGGGTGTGAGGAGTAAAATACTCTACTCTTACTAATTACTATTTTATTTATTTTATTGGAATAATAAAAGGAATATTAAAAAGGAAAAGAAGGAAAAAGAGAGTTATTTGGAAATTCATCATACGTGAGATTGGAGAAGAGAAGAGAAAAGAGGAAAAGCCAAACGCCGGGAAATTTGAAGAATCATCGCGAGGTAAGGGGTGATTTCATTCAGTTATGATGCCTTATGGGTTTTGGAATTCAATTGAATGGTTGAATATGTTAGGAAACTTGAATTAGAGAATCTAGGTATGTAGGAATATCCCTAAATGCGTTGAATTATATGAATTGGAACCATTAGTAATGATATGGAATTATTGGGGATGATGAAATTATGATATGTGTTGTTGTATTGGTTGGATTTTGGTGTTTGATGCATTAATTCGTATGGGAATGAAAAGGAATGAATTGAGATACATGGTGCTGTCAAAATAGCAATTTTTGGTTCTGCAGTCGTAGGAACCGGTTCCCATGGGGAGGAACCGGTTCTGTACAAAAACTAGGAAATGGAAATGGGCTTGGCATTTACTCTGGAGGAACCGGGTTCCCAGTTCAAAATTTTCAAAGAATACCATTTTTATACGTGGGAACCGGTTCCCAGTATGGGTGATCTGGGTTCCCCATACAAAATTCCAGGGGGCGTGTTTTTGAAAAATGTGGGAACCGGGTTCCCCCAGGAAGGAACTGGTTACCCCTATGTTGAACTTCAAAATACTTAACTTTAAAAATTCATATTTTCCAAACCGTAACTCCGATTCGAGTGCCGTTTTCAGCAGTGTTTCTTAAATTAAATATACTATCTTATAAAACGAGAAAAATATTATTTTATGAAATTTATTTTAAAAAGAGCCGAATTCCCGATTTTTGAAAACTTGGTAGTTTAGGGACGGTGGAGAATTAGTTATAAATTGTTCTGATTTAGTGAATGAGCACTAATACTTATATGTTGTGCCTACTATCCATTATGAATAAGTTGTTATCATGTGATATATTGGTGTTGGCATCATGTGGAAATATGTTGTGATCATATTCCGTTGATTGGATGTTGTATGCTTTTATTGTGCATGCATAAACATTCTGGTGATGGTTCATTCCCATTGTGTGGAATTAAACTTGCAGAGCCAATAACCGTACCCAATGGATAGTGGTGGTGAGGCTAGATTCTTGACCCAGTGGATACGGGAGAATCATTGATTGACGTTGTTTTCCGAAGTGTAACAGAACAGGGTGTGGACTTGGTTCACGTTTGGCACCACATGCATCGAGTCTACATTGTATATGGAGTTGTAACATGCTAGGATGGTTTTCAGTGTTACAATTTTCATCGATTGATTATATTTCCATAATTATTGTCTGTGAAATGCATTTGTGAATTGGATTATGATTATGTTAATGATAGTGAACTAATATATTGAATTGTTCCGTTGTATTTAAAAACGTATAATGCATTCTATACTAAATAGAGATCTCACCCTTACTTTAATGATTTCAGATTAAAGTTAGCAGCGTAGGAGTCGGTGAGGATGGCTAGTAGAGCTGTGTCGTAATTTATCCGCGTGTCTGAGTGTCATGCTCTGATAGTTGTAACACTGGGGGAAAACGTTTGGATGATGAGTTTTGTTTATACTCCATTGTTTTAAATTATGTTGGGAATACTTATGAATTAGAATTATTCCAGTTTTGTGATATTTTCCGCTGTGTAGAACATGATATTGATTTGAATATTCTATCCTAATAATTTCCTTCGGTTAAGCATGACTACTGTTTTGAAGTTGAGGCTTTTGTATTTAATTTTAATTGTGACATCCCTTGTTTATGTGTTAACTCTTATTTAATTAATATAATTGCGGGGTATTTTAGAAGGGGTGTTACAATAGTGGTATCAGAGCATAGTCGGTCGTGTCTTAGTGTCGTTATCCCTTTTGTATGCGACTAGTGCAAGATAATATTGTCGATACTCGTGTTCTAATGTGATTGTTTTGTAATGTTATAGAACAATGGCTGGAAGAGGTAACGGAAGAGACGATGCTGCTATTGCTGAAGCTTTGGGAATGTTAGCTGGAGTGCTCAGAGGAATCAGCCGGGAGCTGGTATTGGTGCTGACAGACAATTGGGGAATTTTCAGAGGAATAATCCTCAATTGTTCAAAGGCACTCATGATCCCGAAGGTGCTCAGAAGTGGCTGAAGGAGATCGAAAGGATCTTCAGAGTGATTGACTGTGCGGAAGAGCTGAAGCTGAGGTATGGTACTCACATGTTGGCAGAGGAAGCTGATGACTGGTGGGTTGCTACCAGGGCGGAAATGGAGCAAGATGGTATTGCATTGACTTGGGTTGTGTTCAGGAGAGCTTTTCTGAGAAGGTACTTTCCTGAAGATATTCAGGGCAAAAAGGAGATTGAGTTTCTAGAGCTCAAGCAAGGCAACAAGTCTGTGAGTGAGTATGCTTCGAAGTTCACCGAATTGGCGAAGTACTATGCTCATTATACTAATGATGCAGATGGAGAATTTTCCAAATGTATCAAGTTTGAAAATGGTCTTCGTGATGAGATCAAGCAGGGTATCAGGTATCAGCGCATTAGGAGGTTTCTGATTTAGTGGACTGTAGTAGGATTCTGGAAGAGGATCTTGCTAGTACTAAGTCGAGTGCTCAAGGATATGTTGATCGTAAGGGCAAGGAGCAGATGGATCGTGGTAAGCCCTATGATAAGAATAATCAGAAATCTGGTGGTTAGAGGAACCCTAGTGGGGGAGACTCTGGTTCTTCCATTAAGTGTTACAGGTGTGGTGAGATGGGGGCATCGAGCTAATGAATGCAAGAATGATGCAAAGAAGTGCAACAACTGTGGGAGATTTGGTCATGTAGCTGTCAAGTGCAGAGCCAGAAAGGTAACGTGTTACAACTATGGCGAAGAAGGACATACTCGTCCGCACTGCACTAAGCCAAAGAAAGAGCAAGCTGGTGGGAAGTTGTTCGCTTTGTCAAGATCAGAGATTAAGCCAGATGATCGGTTGATTAAAGGTACATGTTTTATTAATGGCATACCTTTTATTGCGATTATTGATACTGGAGCGACAAATTCTTTTATTGCTTTGGATTGTGCTAAAAGATTGAATTTGGAAATTTCTAATATGGATGGAAGTATGGTTATTGACACTCATGTGTCGGGTTCAGTGACTACTTCATATGTTTGTAGGAATTGTCCTATTGTAATTTTTTGTAGAGGTTTCGGTATGGATTTAGTGTGCCTACCTTTAGAACAACTGGATATTATCCTTGGAATGAACTGGTTGGTATTCAACCAGGTTCATATCAATTGTTTTGAGAAGACGGACATATTTCCTGAAGAAGCTAAAGTTGAAAATGTGACTGTGTCAGTTAAGCAGATGAATTCAGCTGTTAAAGATGGTGTTGTAGTGTTTATGTTGTATTCTTCGACAGAGATGAAAGGAAAAGCTAAGAATGGTGAATTACCTATTGTGAATGAATTTCCAGAAGTATTTCCGAAAAATGTTAGTGAGCTGCCACCTGAGAGAGAAGTGGAGTTTGCTATAGATTTGATTCCTGGAACTAATCCGGTGTCGATGGCGCCTTATCGCATGTCGGCATCTGAATTATCCGAATTGAAGAAGAAGTTGTAGGAATTACTTGAGAAGAAGTTTATTCGTCCTAGTGTTTCACCGTGGGGTACTCCTGTGTTGTTGGTTAAGAAGAAGGAAGGAACAATGAGACTGTGTGTTGATTACAGGCAGTTGAACAAAGTGACAATCAAGAATCGATATCCATTGCCGAGGATTGATGATTTGATGGTTCAATTAGTTGGAGCTTGTGTATTTAGTAAGATTGATCTGAGGTCTGGATATCATCAGATTCGTGTGAAGACGGAATATATTCAGAAAACTGCATTTAGAACGAGGTATGGACATTATGAGTATTCTGTTATGCCGTTTGGAGTTTCTAATGCACCTGGTGTTTTCATGGAGTATATGAACAGGATATTCCATCCGTATCTTGATAAGTTTGTGGTGGTTTTTATTGATGATATTCTGATCTATTCAAAGAATGATGAAGAGCATGCAACACATCTTAGGATTGTGTTAGAATTGTTGAAAGAGAAGAAGTTGTATGCGAAGTTGTCTAAGTGTGAATTCTGGTTAAGTGAAGTAAGTTTTCTTGGTTATGTGATTTCCAATAGTGGCATTGTTGTTGATCCTACGAAGGTAGAAGCGGTATCTCAGTGGGAAGCGCTGAAGAATGTTTCTGAAATCTGTAGTTTTCTTGGTCTTGCAGGCTACTAAAGAAAGTTCATTGAAGGATTTTCGAAGTTAGCTTTGCCGTTGACTAAGTTGACAAGAAAGGGTCAAGCGTTTATTTGGGATTCTGATTGCGAGAAGGGATTCCAAGAGTTGAAGAGGAGGTTGACTAGTGCTCCGATTCTGATTTTTCTGAATCCGGCAGAATATTTTGTGGTGTATTATGATGCGTCTTTGATGGGATTAGGTGGTGTTTTGATGCAAGATAAGCAGGTCGTGGCTTATGCTTCAAGACAGCTGAAGATTCATGAAAGGAATTATCCGACTCATGATTTAGAATTGGCTGCAGTAGTATTTGTTTTGAAATTGTGGAGGCATTACCTGTATGGTTCTCGGTTTGAGGTATTCAGTGATCATAAGAGCCTGAAGTGTCTCTTTGATCAGAAAGAGTTGAATATGAGGCAGAGGAGATGGTTGGAATTTCTCAAGGACTATGATTTTGGTTTGAATTACCATCCTGGTAAGGCAAACGTTGTTGCAGATGCATTAAGTAGGAAGTCCTTGCATATGTCAACGTTGATGGTTTGTGAATTGGAATTGGTGGAGCAATTCAGAGATTTGAGTTTGGTATGTGAAACTACTCTTGATAGTGTGAAATTGGGTATGTTGAAGCTGACTAGTGGTATTCTGGAAGAAATTCGAAATGGACAGAAATCTGATGTTGGTTTGGTGGATAAATTGACATTGATCAACCAGGGTCAAGGAGGTGAATTCAGAATTGACGAGAATGGCGTTATGAGATTTGGTGATAGAGTGTGTGTTCCGGATGTTGCCGAGATTAGAAAGAGTATTTTGGTTGAAGGACATCGTAGTGGGTTTAGTATTCACCCCCGGTGCTACTAAGATGTATCATGACTTGAAAAAGTTATTTTGGTGGCCTGGAATGAAAAAGGAAATTGCTGAGTTTGTGTATGCGTGTTTGGTTTGTCAGAAGTCAAAGATTGAACATCAGAAACCGTCAGGATTGATGGAACCGTTGTTTGTTCCAGAGTGGAAATGGGATGGCATTTCTATGGATTTTGTATCTGGTTTACCAAGGACAGCAAAGAATTGTGATTCTATCTGGGTTATTGTCGATCGGTTGACAAAATCTGCTCACTTTATTCCGATAAGAATGGATTATCCGATAGAGAGACTGGCAGAACTGTATGTTGAGAAGATCGTAAGTTTGCATGGTATTCCTTCTAGCATTGTGTCGGATAGGGATCCGAGGTTTACGTCTAAGTTTTGGACGGGGCTGCAAGAAGCTTTAGGTACTAAGTTGAGATTGAGTTCCGCTTATCATCCGCAGACCGATGGTCAGAAGGAGAGAACGATTCAGTCGTTGGAAGATTTGTTGAGAGCTTGTGTGTTAGAGAAAGGTGGAGCTTGGGATAGCTATCTACCATTGATTGAGTTTACCTACAACAATAGTTTTCATTCGAGTATTGGTATGGCTCCATTTGAGGCATTGTATGGTAGGAGGTGTCGTACACCGTTGTGTTGGTATGAATCTGGAGAAAGTGTTGTGATTGGACCAGAGATTGTCCAACAGACTTCAGAAAAGATCAAGATGATGCAGGAGAAGATGAGAGCTTCTCAGAGTCGTCAGAAAAGTTATCATGATAAGAGGAGGAAAGACCTTGAGTTTAGTGAAGGAGATCATGTATTTATGCGAGTTACTCCGATGATTGGTATTGGTCGAGCTTTGAAGTCAAATAAGTTGAATCTGCGCTTTATTGGTCCGTATCAGATTACCAAGAAGGTTGGAAGAGTTGCTTATCAGATTGCTTTACCACCGTCACTTGCGAATTTGCACGACGTCTTCCATGTATCTCAGTTGAGGAGGTACATTCCTGATCCGTCTCATGAGATTCAGGTAGATGATATACAGGTGCGGGATAATTTGACTGTTGAAGCATTACCTGCGAGAATTGAGGATCGGAAGGTGAAGCAATTGCGTGATAAAGAGATAGCATTGGTGAGAGTAGCTTGGGAAGGACCAACAGGAGGGAATGTCACTTGGGAGCTGGAGAGTCAGATGAAGGACTCGTTTTAGTAGGGGAGAGTTGTGACACCCCAAATAATTCAATATTAAAAATAATTAGAATTTTTAATTATTAATTTAATTAAGAGTTTAATTATTAATATTTGGAATTATTGGAATTAATTAATTAATTAAAGGAAAGAAGAGTTGGTGGTGTGAGGAGTAATTAGAGGGTGTGAGGAGTAAAATACTCTACTCTTACTAATTACTATTTTATTTATTTTATTGGAAAAATAAAAGGAATATTAAAAAGGAAAAAAAGGAAAAAGAGAATTATTTGGAAATTCATCATACGTGAGATTGGAGAAGAGAAGAGAAAAGAGGAAAAGCCAAACGCCGGGAAATTTGAAGAATCATCGCGAGGTAAGGGGTGATTTCATTCAGTTATGATGCCTTAGGGGTTTTGGGATTCAATTGAATGGTTAAATATGTTAGAAAACTTGAATTTGATAATCTAGGTTTGTAGGAATATCCCTAAATGCGTCGAATTATATGAATTGGAACCATTAGTAATGATATGGAATTATTAGGGATGATGAAATTATGATATGTGTTGTTGTATTGGTTGGATTTTGGTGTTTGATGCATTAATTCGTATGGGAATGAAAAGGAATGAATTGGGATACATGGTGCTGTCAAAATAGCAATTTTTGGTTCTGCAGGTCGCAGGAACCGGTTCCCATGTGGGAGGAACCGGGTTCCTGGTACAAAAACCAGGGAAATGGAAATCTGGGCTTCTGGGAACCGGTTACTCCTAGGGAGGAACCGGGTTCCCAGTTCAAAATTTTCAAAGAAAACCATTTTTCTACGTGGGAACCGGTTCCCAGTATGGGTGATCCAAGTTCCCCATACAAAATTCCAGGGGGCGTGTTTTTGAAAAATGTGGGAACCGGGTTCTCCCAGGGAGGAACCGATTACCACTATGTTGAACTTCAAAATACTTAAAACTTTAAAAATTCATATTTTCCAAACCGTAACTCCGATTTGAGTGCCATTTTCGGCAGTGTTTCTTAAATTAAATATACTATCTTATAAAATGAGAAAAATATTATTTTATGAAATTTATTTTAAAAAGAGCCGAATTCCCGATTTTTGAAAACTTGGTAGTTTAGGGACGGTGGAGAATTAGTTATAAATTGTTCTGATTTAGTGAATGAGCACTAATACTTATATGTTTTGCCTGCTATCCATTATGAATAAGTTGTTATCATGTGATATATTGGTGTTGGCATCGTGTGGAAATATGTTGTGATCATATTCTGTTGATTGGATGTTGTATGTTTTTACTGTGCATGCATAAACATTTTGGTGATGGTTCATTCCCATTGTGTGGAATTGAACTTGCAGAGCCAATAACTGTACCCAATGGATAGTGGTGGTGAGGCTAGATTCTTGACCCAGTGGATACGGGCGAATCATTGATTGACACTGTTTTCCGAAGTGTAACAGAACAGGGTGTGGACTTGGTTCACGTTTGGTACCACATGCATCGAGTCTGCATTGCATATGGAGTTGTAACATGCTAGGATGGTTTCCAGTGTTACAATTTTCATCGATTGATTATATTTGCATAATGATTGTGTGTGAAATGCATTTGTGAAATGGATTATGATTATGTTAATGATAGTGAACTAATATATTGAATTGTTCCGTTGTATTTAAAAATGTATAATGCATTCTATACTGAATAGAGATCTCACCCTTACTTTAATGATTTCATATTAAAGTTAGCAGCTCAGGAGTCGGTGAGGATGGCTAGTAGAGCTGTGTCGTAATTTATCCGCGTGTGTCAGTGTCATGCTCTGATAGTTGTAACACTGGGGGAAAACGTTTGGATGATGAGTTTTGTTTATACTCCATTGTTTTAAATTATGTTGGGAATACTTATGAATTAGAATTATTCCAGTTTTGTGATATTTTCCGCTGTGTAGAACATGATATTGATTTGAATATTCTATCCTAATAATTTCCTTCGGTTAAGCATGACTACTATTTTGAAGTTGAGGCTTTTTTATTTAATTTTAATTGTGACATCCCTTGTTTACGCAGTATACTGTTTTGTGCACTAATTAGTTGATATGGATAAGATATGGATGTATTCCAATTGATTGTCGAAAGACTACGAGAATGGGGTTTCGGAGTTTGTTAAGTTTGTTGTTGCGCACGCCAAAGACCCCAGTCGAATGACATGTCCTTGTTTGTATTGCTGTTATGGGAACCGGGTTGACGCAGTTCAGTTGGCATCGCATTTAATACGGTATGGAATTGATAGAAGTTATACATGTTGGAATATGCATGGTGAGAAAAGTAACGGGAATGTTGAATCGGGGGATAAGAGGACCTATGCTTCAAACGACAATTGCACAGATACATACGATTATGATCGAGTCGAAGAGATTGCAGAAGCGCTTGAAGAAGATCTTAATGATTGTCCCAAAATGTTCGAGAGGTTGGTAAAGCGATGCAGAGAAACTGTGGTATAATGGTTGTACAAAATTCACAAGATTGTCTGTGGTGTTAAAGTTGTACAACTTAAAGGCCGACAATGGATGGTCGGATAAAAGTTTCATAGAGTTATTAGCCCTTATGAAATATATGCTACCAGAGGATAATGTTCTTCCCAATCGAACGTATGAGGCAAAAAAGATGTTGTACTCTATTGGCATGAGCTATAATAAGATACATGCATGTTCTAAAGATTGTGTTTTGTTTCGAAACGAGTATGCATCGTTAAATGAGTGTCCTAAATGCGGTGCCCCTCGATATAAGAAAAAGTTGTTTCCGATAAAAGTCTTATGGTATTTTCCTATAATCCTGAGATTTAGACGGATGTATCGTAGTGAAACTGATTCAAGACACTTGACTTGGCATTCAGATGAAAGAATTATTGATGGAAAATTTCGACATCCGGCAGATTCTCCACAATGGATGAAAATTTATAATGATTATCCTGAATTTGGAAAAGAAGCAAGAAACCTTCGCTTGGCATTTTCTAGTGATGGAATGAACCCACACGGTATTCAAAGTATCTCGCATAGCACATGGCCTGTGATTCTTATGATTTATAACCTATCTCTGTGGCTATGTATGAAGCGTAAGTACATGATGTTATCTATGTTAATTTCTGGGCCTAAACAACCAGGAAATGACATGGACGTATACTTGGAACCATTAATCGAAGATTTGAAGATTTTGTGGGAGAACGGTGTGGAAGTTTATGATGGTTATAGGAAAGAAAGTATCAACTTGAGGGCAATGTTGTTTGGAACAATTAACGATTTTCTAGCATACGGAAATCTATCCGGGTATAGCATTAAAGGTGAAAAAGTGTGTCCTGTCTGTGAAGATGAAATCGATACGATGCGATTGAAACTTTGTTAGAAGAATGTCTTTCTCGGTCATCGTAGATTCTTAACTTCTAAACATCAATATCGTGGATGGAGAAAAGCGTTCAATGGAGATACCGAACAACGTAGAGCTCCGCCTGGATTGACAGGTGATCAAATTTTTGAAAAGGTGAAAGATGTGAATATTCAGTTTGGCAAGCATTTTGCACATAAAGTTGTCACAGGTGGGTGGAAGAAGAGGTCAATTTTTTTTTGAATTGCCATATTGGAAATCTTTGTACGTAAGACATTTTCTTGATGTGATGCATATTGAAAAAAATGTATTTGACAGTGTTATTGGTACGTTACTCAATGTAAAAGGGAAGTCTAAGGATGGCCTTAAAGAAAGGGAGGACATGGTAGACATGGGAATAAGAACTGAATTGGGACCCGTGAAGAAAGGAAGACGGACATATCTACCACCTGCTGTTTACACTCTATCTAGAAAGGAGAAAAAAATATTATGTAAGTTTTTGAGTGAAGTTAAAGTTCCAGAAGGCTACTCATTAGATATTAGAAGACTTGTGTCTATGAAAGACCTCAAGTTAAAAAGTTTAAAGACGCATGATTGCCATGTTATAATGGAACATTTTCTACCGATAGGTATACGTTCTATTATTGCCAGAAAAAGTAAAAAGCGCAATAACTAAATTGTGTTTTTTCTTCAAGTCAATTTGCAGTAAGGTGATCGATCCTGGGATCTTACCAACATTGCAAAAAGAAATAGTTGTTACTTTGTGTGAGCTTGAAATATATTTTCCTCCCTCGTTTTTTAACATAATGGTTCATCTTGTCGTTCATCTTGTGAAAGAGACACAATTGTGCGAACCAGCTTATATGAGATGGATGTACCCTGCTGAACGTTATATGAAAATATTAAAAGGGTATGTGAAAAACCAAAGTCGACCAGAGGATTGTATTGCCGAATGATACATTGTTGAAGAAGGGGTTGAGTTTTGTACTGAATATTTGTCAAACGTTCAATCAATTGGACTTCCCAAATCTCATATTGTTGAAAAAAAAGAAGGTAAGAAGCTAATTGGAAATAAAGTTGTGACAGTATCAAGGGTCGAACGGGATCAAGTGCATTTGTATGTTCTGCACAATGAGATTGAGGTTGAGCCATATGTTGAAATGCACAAGGGTGTTCTTCGAGGTTTAAATTCGAATAGAAATGAGAATTGGATTGTACGAGAGCACAATCCAAGTTTCATACCATGGTTTAAGGAACATATTTATTCAAAGTATCGTTCGATCCCCGATGTGAAAGGTTGTGATGTTTATCATATGGTCCAAGTTTGGTTGTGTTTTCTTATAACGCATACAATTAATGGATACACATTTATACCAAAGAACAAGATGATAAAAGTACTATGCAAAATAGTGGTGTCACCTTGGTAGTGAAGCAATGCACATATCAAGTGTGAAGGACTTAAATCAAAATTAAATCTGTCGTATTTTGGGTTATCGAGCGATTTGGGTGTTTGATTACGAAATTTGATTCATATATTCGGTTGCAAGTGGGTTGAAAATAGTAATGGTATACGAATGGATAAGTCAGGATTTTTGCAAGTGGATCTTAACAGGGTGGGGTACAAATACGAGCCTTTCATTCTAGCCTCTCAAGCTAAACAAGTGTTCTATGTCACTGATCCGACAAGTACGAAATGGTCTATAGTTCTTTTCTCTAACAAAGTAATTGATGAAAACATTGGAAATCAAGGCGATATTGGTGTTGACATTGAATATTTTACGAGTGATCAAAATGAGAATGAATCGTGTATTAGAAATGATCATAATGAGGGTATTTGGATCAATCCAACCGTCCGCGTTGTTAAGAGACAAGTAGAACATATTCCTACCAAGAAAAGAAAGAGATGTTAGTGAAAAGGTAATAGTATATATATAATTATAGCCTATATCATTCAATAAAATTTAAATATATGTCATTTCATTTTTTTTCATTATGGTATATATAATTATAGCCTATATCATTCAATAAAATTTAAATATATGTCATTTCATTTTTTTTCTTTATAATATATATGATTATGGATTTTTATATATGTTATTTTATTTTATTTTTCTTTATTACAGGTCAAATGGCTAGTAATCAAGATACTTCGGAAAATGTTCCACAAGATACTTCAGAAAAGGATATCACACGAGGCATAACTATTATGCGGGGAATCATTCGTGATAGAGATAGAGGAGTTACATACAATGTAGATTGGAATAATGAGGACCAACTAATTGGGTCTAATTCTGCAAAGCTGACAAGCTACATCGGTACGCTTGTTCGTATGCACATTCCGATCACCACTCCTAGATGGAAAAAAGGAGAGTTGGACGAGGCTAAAGAAAAAATTTGGACTGAGATAAAGGTATCATATATGGTTGTTGTTATTTGCTTTATATTGACGATAATGTGTTTAAATTACATATACTAACACCCTCTATGCGTATGTTTTTTTGTAGAGGTCCTTTAACATTGAAGATGCCTGCAAAAAGTATATAATGGGCTTGGCCGGAAAAAGACACAGAGGGTGGAGCTTTTTTAACAAATAAGTATCTTAAAGATGAGGAAGGAAATTTTGTTGAAGAGGATCCTGAACGTCCAAAGAAATATGAGAGCTTCATTACACCCGAAGAATGGGTTGCTTTTGTAGGCCAAAGAAGAGACGAGAATTTCAAGAAAGTGAGTGCCGTAAATCGCGAGAGAGCGTCAAAACCCGCATATCCATATAAAAAAGGGCGTTTGGGATATGCACGCTTACAAGAAAAAATTGTAAGTAAATATCAATTCTACGATCTTATTAATTCTCTCAATGTGTTATAATTGATGATTTTATTATTTGTAACAATGCGTAGTTGGAAGAGACGCAAAGTGACGAAACATCACTACCCGCACATGTGTTGTGGAAGGAAGCTCGTGTTGGCAAAGATCGAGTTGTTAATCCCGATCTGCAACATGTTTATGATGAGTGTGTAAGTATAACATTGTGTCTTTAATTAAATTATATTAAATGTTTATTAATATGTAATTAACATTGTCACTTTAATTTTCGATATGTAAATGAATTACAGGAGACTATATCACAATCAGTATCCACAGGTGATGACCAGGATATCAGGAGCGTACTCAGTCGAGCACTAAATGTTGCTGAGTATCTGGGACGGGTGAGGGGTAAAGGTCATGGTGTGACTCCAACCTCTCTGTATAAGAATCCAAGAAAAAAATCCTAGCAATGCAGAAGTGATGCAAACATTGCAGGATTTACAAGCACAAGTCCGTGAACTGCAGAAGGATAAAGAGAGATATATGGCGGAAAAGAGTTGTTCACAACTGAAAGAAACTAGTGACAAGGCTAGTATCAATTGTCAACATAAATTTCCCGAGGTAATTAAGATGATAATCCATTAGAGAAAGTTTTATTGTAATTTATAAAGGAAGTCTAACGGTTATTATTGGTTTAGGGCATTTCATGTTCTCAGCTATACCTATCGTCGCCGACTTATCGGGTAGTTGGCAAGGGAAAAGTGCACAACACCTCGGGAGATTTACTTCACCATAGACTGCTCCTGGATGGCCACATGAAGGTATTGGTTGATGTTGTTTTAGATTTGAATGCGTTGCTACCGGTACCTGACATTGTTGCGGAGACCACATTGTTGTGAGATGCAATAGGATCTTTTGGGGCATGACCATCAGACCTCATCTTCATAGATGATCAGGTATGTTGAAAACCATTATGAATCTTTAAGTATTCAACTGACAGTTCTAACCTCAATTTTTTACATGGTAATTTTAGACTCCTACAAAACCCGCATCTAAGGATAAAGGGATTTTGCAGCGCGGTGAGTCTGTTGCATCGCAAAGAGAGGTACGTTTAAAGTGTTAATTTTATGTTCAGAATAAAAAACTGCATAACTTTATATCTTACATAAGTCTATATGATTTTTAGGTACCTTTTCAAGGATCACAACAGGTGAGTCGGAAAGTTGGTAGGGTACCACCTAAGAAAAGGGTTCCTGTCCGAAAATTTGTGCCTAAATTTCGGCAGTGTCTGGAAACACTAGTGGGCACATAAGATTTGATGAATGGTGGTATTCGTCAAATGGATATGGATGCATGTGTCTTTGGTTTTCCATGTACCGAAACAATTGGACAAGAGGACATGGAACAAATCTTTCTTCATGGAGAATTAGGTGTCAGTGTTATGCACTCGTACATCCGGTAACCCAATCAATATATTATTTAATTGGTTGAACATTTTTTTAAAACATTTAATTGAAATAGTCTAATATTAATTATGTTTTTATTTAAGGATGTTATTTGACAAATTGATGTGCGGGAATCAATTGTCAAATAGATTCCATTTCGTGTCTTCCTCCCGTGTCAGCGGAGCAACAATTGCTAGGGAACCGGATTCAGTAAGAGAGCACTTGGTTGATAGATTCATGGCAACTGGCAGTACAGAAAGCTTGTATCTTTTGGCGTATAATTCAGGGTTAGATTTTCATTCTAAGTTCATTTTAATATTTGTATTTTTTACATTAAAATTTTCATCTAAATTGTTGCTTTAATTTATAGATGTCACTGGTTGTTGCTTGCTATCAATCCCATAAAGGAAGTGGTCTATTACCTGAATTCGGTTGACGGTGATTGGACAAATTATCCAGAAATGAAGCTAATGATTGATACGTAAGTGACATTATTCTAAATATTTGTTTGTGTTTATATATCTAACTATTTCTATGTCATTGTTCTAAATAAATACCCAAAAAATTTGTTAGTTCAATACAAGTATTTCGATGTCAAAGGGAAGCACGGGTACCACGGTCTAAATCAAACATTATTAATTGGATCAAAGTACAGGTATATTAATTCCCACAATTTTGCTTAAAATATTTATGCTACTTGATAAAACAATCAATCTATATATTCTTTTTTGTTTTTCTATGTAGTGTCCTCAACAACAAAACGATATAGATTGCGGATACTTCGTTTTGAAGTTTATCAAAGAAATCATTCAAATGAACGAAATAGAGATTCCAATCACGGTATGGATTTATAACTTATTATGGATTTATACTTTGTTTTATTATTTATCGGATATTTCATACAATTTATTACTTTTAACTAAATCATGAATATTTTTTGTTTTGGTATGTAGTATTTTGATGAATACAAGTGTGGATATTACACGAAACTTCAATTGGAAGAACTCAAAGAGGAGTTGTGTCAATATTTTATTGAGAAAAGAATCTTATAAGGTATAAATACATTATTGTGTGAAAATGGTTATGAATACATTGTTTTGTGTATACAATACTGACCGTGTTATTATGTTCATAACTTGCAGGATCAGGACCTTGAATATATATATGTACATTAGGACTGATTTACTTAGTGTTATATAGATGATTTTGTTAGGGTTGATTTTGGTACATTTAAAAATATGTTAATTGAATTACAATGGTGTATATATATTTTGGATATGAATGGTATATAATGGTATTTGTATATAATATTTAAATTTGGTATTTGGATAACAATGGTATATAATGGTATTTGTATATAAGATTGTAAATTACCGGTTTATGAATTACAGGTTTATGAAATAATGCTGCAAAAAATGCAGGTTTAAAATTTTTTTAAATTTTTGATTTTTCAGTAGAAAACCTATGAAAGCGCTTTTAATAAAAGCGCCTAAACCACCTATGAGAGCGCTTTTGAGTAAAAGCGCGCCATAGGCCACCTATGAAAGCGCTTTAAAAACGCTTTCTTGGGTCTACTAGAATGCCTTTAATGCATTCAGGCACCTATGAAAGCGTTTTCTGAAAAGGCGCCTTAGCCTACCTATGAAAGCGCTTTTGGTGGCTTTCATAAAAAAGCACTTTTTCTAAACAAAAGCTGCTAAAACCTATAGCAGCGCCACCTACGAAAGCGCTTTTAAAATCCAAAAAAAACGCTTTTCGTAGGTCCTTTTTGGCATACTGGATGTTGAAGGTCGTCTATAACAGCATGTATCTCGATTTTGACACTTTCCTCATCCTCAGAGTATTAGTTGGTCAGAGTAGTTATCTTATTGTTCATCATAGTGTGGGGTGAGTGCAAAGAAATTACTCTAATTGATTATAGTGAGGGTGACCCTAGTTAGTTTTACCAGAGTTCCACGGTTCTACAGACGCCAATTATACTAGATAAAACTACAATATTACGTGACAATCCCTTTGGATAAGAACTGTCAGAGGCTTTAGTGTTGTTAGGGGTATTTAGAGCTAGCTTATGTGATATGCGAAATTGTTCTGTAATTATATTTATCAGTTTTATTGGTTGTCCTACTAGTATACTAACATCGATATATCTATGGCCCGAGAATTTGAACTGGGTCCCCTATAATTCTGTAACAATTCAAAGTGTGAGTGGCTGATTACCTGAAATCCATGAGGAGAGTTTAAATTCCATGACTTGCTATGTAACATATGTTGACCCATTAATATAGTAAATATACATCGATGCTCTTTCATAAAGGATTATTTCTTATAACTCACATGATTTTTTTACAAGTAGATTAATTATTTTTTTAGTTTCTAGTTATTTATGAAGCACGTAAAGAGCCAATATTCCATCCACGTCAATTTGTCGCAAGTTTCTCCTAACACCTGAATAATAGGGAAACATAATAGCATCTGCGTCACCACTATGTCCAAGGCCTAAAAGGTGACCCATTTCATGCAAAGCCACTGTTTCTAAATCATGTTTCTCTATTGGCATTGGTCGTTTAGTATAATTAGGCCTCCTAAATAATCCAACATCAATACCTGAAATTATTTTTTGTTGTAGTTAGTTATACACAACCACATGAAAATTTACAATGTTAAAAAAAAAAAAATTCTACGCAACAAAATTTAATTATTTATTTAAAGAATGAAAATTGCAAATATATAGATAACAATAAGGAAATTGATAAAACAAAAATGACCAAAGTTAGGGATTTAGAAATAAAGGGACCAAAATCTATAAAATAGTAAAAACAAAATCAGACGAAAACTACAATTAAGTCTAAAATTTATATTCCTAACTCAATAAATTATATTGTCCTATTTTTTTTACTTACCAAAATCATCTTGAAAACTTGTGGGATTGTTGGTCCAATGTTCATCACCATCAAAATGAATTCTTCCATCTTCTGGAGGAAAGGTATGAGCGAGAACCTCTCCAGGTCCGTCAAATGGATCATCATCACCGTGACCACGACTGTAAAATCCGATTGTTATATCGGCCATACTAACAACTCCAACTTCTGTGAAAGTGAAATCAGTAACTTCCGACCAACTTAAAAATGCATTCTCAAACGCTTGTCTCACATCAACCATAGTCAACGTATCAACTCTTGCTGTATATATGTATTTCAAGTTCCTTTTTGAGTCATTCCATTTTGGTGAACCTGGGAAGAAGGTATAATTTGAAAGCATCACTAACCCGTTACGTTTGTAACTATGATTATACAAATCAGGGACACCACAACGTGGAAGGCTCATGATATCTATAGTTGTTGTGTCTACAAGACCAGTTACATGTATGTTATGGTATGTTTGAAATTGTTTTAGGGCAAATTCCAAGTTTTCATCAAAGTGGTTGTTTAGAATTATGGAAGGATTAGTAATAGCATCATGTTGAACATTAAGGAAGCCAAATTTTTTAAGGTAGTTTTTGAGTTCTCCAATGCCTTCTAGGCTTTGTCCTTTTTTAACACCTTTGAGGTTTTGGAGAGTTTTGATGAATGGATCCTTGGATGGTTTTATGATTCTTGACTCCAAAATGGGAAATGGATTTCCTAAAAAGAGTAAAAGGAAAGAGGTTGAAAGTTTAACAAGGTTTAGAGCCATTATTAACTCTATAGATTTTTGAGTAAGTAACATGCATATGGATACATGGATATTTATACACAAAACTAACTCTTTACCTGGCCATTTAAATAGTTAAATGTGATAGGGTACTTCATTAAAACATGAACATATTTGTTTTTGTGACATTAGACTAGGGTTCGGACGGCTCGACTCGTTAAAAGTTGAATCAGTTTAATTATAGATTTGAGTTCGACCCTAATTCTTTTAAATTCAAATTCGATTTATTATAAGTTACGAACAACTCAATTCGACTCATTAGGTTCATTTCGCGTGCTTCACGGATTAAAAATCTTTTTTTTTTAAAACTACTCCATTTATATGATGATTTTATTTGTATAATTATATTTAAAAATATTTTGCTCACTTGAAAATATAAATTATCAATTAAAATTATTAGATTAGAAGAAAATATAGATTAAGATTTAGAGTAAATATTTGAATTTAAATTTAAAGACATTATAATCATTGTCACATGTAATCGAGTTGACTCATAAACTTAACAAGTTTAACTATATATACTTTAAATTCAACTCATTTAGTTAATGAATTTAATTTTTTGTTCATATTCAATTTTTTTTGTTCATGAACTTAATTCAATGATTTAATTATCGAATCGATTTCTGAACTATTTTCGAATTGAGTCAATTCATTATTTGAAAATTTAATATTAAGGACTGATTCATGTTTATTAAACAATAACTTAATGTTTAGAAATGAATGGATAAGATTATCTACCTATCTCTTTTTAGATATCACATAGGTTTTTAGATTATAAAATATTAAATATATAAATCATCTCTCTTATATATCTAAAAATTTAAATTATTTATAATTGATATAAAATTCACCACTAACAATTCAATCTAAAAAAAAGTAATTGCTTAATGATGTCACTATTGAAAAAAGACTACAAGATATATAGTGATGCTAAAATTTTCCTTTTGGTCATGATAATATTGTTGATTTGAACTTGTGGATTAAAGTTGCTACAAGTTTTTATGTAGCCCAACTCTAAATAATGTTTGAGATTATGGCGTCTTCACATTACCACATATTGTTATTGGTGCTTTTCATTAAAAGATAAAGTATAATATAGTTATTGGTGCAAGCACCAAGAGCAGAACATGAGTTTTGACTATGATGCTAGCCCAACTAATGATGAATATATTGGTGCAAGCACCAAGAGCAGAACATGAGTTTTGACTATGATGCTAGCCCAACTAATGATGAATATAATTAGTCTATTTTTCACCATTGCTACAAAATAATGGAATCAGTCTCAGCACATTAAATACATTGATGAAAAAATGAACACACAACACATAATTTAATTTATAGCAACCAAATAACTTTTTAAAAATAGCACATTCATTGTACACAACGAACTTTTATGCAACGAGATTTTGCAGCTCACAATTTAGAAATTTCTTCACCTATCTAGTGATTTTCTCTCACATTTTGAAAATTAAAAATATTCTTCGTAAGTGCACTTACAAGTCCATCTTATTAGGTGAATTCGTTAGTGCACTTATGAAATTGATCTTTCTCGATGAATTTATAAGTGCACTTACGAATTCACCTTATTTTATACAAATTTCCTCAATATCCAAATTTTATTAAGATTTTATTTTTTCGTAAGTGCAATTACGAATTCAACTACATTTTAGGGTGTTTTCTAACTACACTTACAAATTCGACCAATATCCCAAATTTATTAGGATTTTATTTTGAAAAGATATTTATTTATAATATAATAATAACAATAATATAATTAAATTGAATTATTATTAATAAAAATAAATTAAATTTATAATTAAAAATTACTAAAGTAAATTTATGATATGAAATAAAATAATAAATATAATAATTAATTTTTTAATTATAATAGTGAAATGTAATTGTCTTTTAATTATTTATTTAAAATTATGGAAAAAAAATTTATAAAAATATAAGAAATATTTTTTAATTATAATTTAAAAGTTAAATTTTATTTAGATGACACTTTTTAATTTTTATTATAGTATTGATAATGAACTATTGTGTTGTAATTAAAAATTTATTATATTAAAAATATATTTATATTATAATCAAAAGTTGAATTTATTAATAATTAATATTATTAAAGAGAAAATTAATCATGTACCAACACTTTTACCGTGTAAAATAATTTTACATGTTGTTAAATTTCTATTGATTGATTGTGTAAACAAATTTTACACTTAAAGTGTATAAAATTATTTTCTTATTAAAATAGAATATTTAATATTAAACGAATAGATTCTTGTAATGATTTATAAATTATAAAGATCTTTTATATTTAATAGATATATACCATAAGAATAAAAATCAAAATAAAATCCTAATAAAATTGAGATACAGGGAGAATTCGTAAGTGCACTTACGAAACACCCTGAAATGTAGGTGAATTCTAAGTGCACTTATGAAGTAAACTAAATAAGATGAATTCGTAAGTGCACTTCATTTTAAAAAATTGGGTCATTTCGTAAGTGCACTTAAATCCACCTCAGGTGAATTTGTAAGTGTACTTACGAAATATAGGGTATTTTTGTATTTCTACTAGGGGTGGAGAAGAACCCCACTAGATGGGTGAAGAAATTTCCAAGAAATGTACGTGCTAATTTGTTCTCTAATATGAGCCATGATGGCAATTTTACTTAGATGCAAGGCTGGTCCTAACTTTTTAGAGGTCCTAGCTAATATTAAACATTGAATCCTAATTAAAAATTGAACAACCTTAAATTTTTTTAATTTTTTTTAATTTTGTTTTCTTTTTTTAGGAGAGAAGAAGGTCACCGTGTCAAACTCAAAGCGAATGTCATGGTTGTGTTTATCATCAAAGATGACGGTGATGCGATCCGATGGAGCGTGTGAGATAAAAATTATGCGATGAAATGCTAAAAGAGAGATAATACGAACACGCACATTACCACCTAACATGATAGACAACTATGCTTTTGTTAGGCTAGGTACTCGTGTGTTATAATTCTGCAAACGTGCTTATATATTATTTATTATCTCTAATGTTGTTTTAACTCTTTTGTCGATTTTGAGACTTCCAACTTTTAAGGCCCTGGATCATGAGTCTGGTGTCCTTCTAAGACCATTCATACTTAGAGGATTTTACATGACATCTCATAAGATGAACCTTACATCCCTACCACTTTTAAAAAATTCAATTTCCACTATGATATTATTTACCTCTAAACTTCGTAAATCTTAAAAATCTGCTGGATAGAATTTTTTAAAACATTTACATATTGATATTGAAAAAGTATGAACTGTACCGGACTTTAGGTTAATTAATAACTCTAGTATGTGTTTTGATGGGATTTTTGAAAAATCCGATAAGCACTCGCATGTGCATATGATTTACAGAAAATTTGTTGTATTAATATTTGTTGAACAAGTTAGAAAAAAGAATTAAGGTTTTTCAATCTGATCATACAAAAGTTTGAGATAGAATATGATAAAATGAAAAATTATCAATCAATTAAAATTATTAATATTATAAAAATCGGACCAATCATCAAACCTGTAAAGATACTAGATCACTGGTTCATCGGTCAAACTACTAAATTACTAGTTGAATCGCATGACTAAACTGAATTAAATCAGATAATTCGGTTTATAGATCAGTCATTGTAACTAAATTATATATTTATAAAACCGGTCGAACCGGAACATTCAATATCTAAAAATCTAAAAAAGTATAAATAACACTTAAATTTTTAGAAAATATCATATCATAAATTCATTGGTTCATAAATTAAATTCAAATTTAAATATAAGCATCTTCACAAAACAAAATATTACAAATTACAAAGTCTAATTGCAACATTATTTAGTTGAGTACTTTAGAACAAAAATACTTCAATATCTATTAAGTTTAATTCAAAGGAAGTAAAATTATTTTAATGTTAAGATCTCCTTCAATATCAAAATCCTCTGCAGTAAAATCAATTGCATTCACAACATCTTTCTCATCGATGATGTTAATACTTTGGTTGTTTTCTCCATAATTAAGTTGTGCATCTCCCTCAACATCAATCCCATTCAAATATAATTCATCTATAACAACATCAATTTAAGAGGTTACCAATTGACATATAGTAAAAAAAATTTAAAAAAACATAATTGTAATCGCAATAAATAATATCATACCAATATCATTTGAGATAAGTTGGATTGTCATACTAGCAAGATCTTTGCGTAGTGCTTCCACCTCCTCAATGGTCAAGAATGGTGGTGAATCCTCCAACACCCAATTAGAATGATCACTAAGTGTTTCGTAACTGATAGGATCATAATTTTGTTTCTTTTTGGATTTATAAATCATTGCCGATAACGTCAAATATAGAACCAAACAAACTTAACAAATCAAAGAATAAACCAAACAATAGCACATTTCTTAACTTTTAAACCATATCATATATTCTTAACAATAGAATATTTCTTAACTATTAAACCATATCATATCAAGTATCGAACATAAACCAATATTTCTTAACTATTAAACCATAACATATAAAGTATAATAAGTGTAATACCTATTTGTAGTCGTAAGTTGTAACAAAAAATAAACGAGGCCATTAAGCTTTTGATGCTTCAACCTATTTCTCTTTTTTGAATGAATGTGCTCAAGCACACTCCAATTTCGTTCACACCAGATGCACTACAAGTTTGACTCAAAATTCTAATAGCCAACTTTTGCAAATTGGGCACTTCGGTTCCATAAGTGTCCCACCGTTGATCTAGAATAATGCATGCGAAAAAATTAGAACACATTTTAAAATACATATTGACATTGTAATAAAAGGTATAAAATTTATCATATAATTTTACCTGGCAAAACTTCATCTTGGTTTTCTACAGTTGTTGTTCTTCCTAAACTACCTTCACAATTCTTGAATGAAGTCATCTCAGCAGTTAATTTAGATCGCGAAGTCCTTACTATCATAAGCACACTTTTCAATGACATCCAAAAGACCTTGGGTGGTGGACTTGTTTTTTTCATATTCATGATTGAATCTACAAGATGGTTTTAACCAAAACCAAAGACATGAAGATTTTTAGGTTGTGCATCCCAATGATTATCCAAGATCTTCAAATAAGACTCTACTTTCAACTTTTTTTGACTAAACCTCTTCTCAATCTCCTCTCTTGATTTATATATAGCTCGGTAGAGATATCCCATAGTTGGTTTATCTTCACTATCAACAATACGCAACACACATACAAGAGATTATGTAATGTCAGCACATGTAGACCAAAAGCTTGAGTCTAAGACTTGTACCACAAATTGCTTTGCTTTGATATCTTTGGAATAAGTTGTGGTTGTCTAATCTTTATATGTTATCATGGAATTTAGTGCATCTTTATAAGTCAGAATACTTTTCAATATAATGAAATCAGAATACTTTCATGGACGGAGTATTTCTCTTCCACATGTATTTCGTCTAATCAAATACAATGCAAAATAATGATTATATACGTATTTGGTAATTTTTGAAGCATGTGACAGTACCTCACTTAATTCCTCTAACTTCCCCATGTCTTGCAACTTCAAATTAATACAATGTGTTGCACAAGGAGACCAAAACAACTTAGGAAACTCCATTTTCAAAATATATCCAGCAACAACATAATTTGCAGCATTATCTATAACAATTTGAACAACATTTTTCGGACCAAAATACAACATTACTTCCTTGAGAAGCTTAAACAATGTGTTTGGAATCTTAGAAGCATCAGAAACATCAACAAACTTTATGAAAGCAGTTCCTTTGGGGGTAATAAACTAAAAAGTTGATAAGATTTATCCTACAACAATCAGTCCACCGATATGCCATAAGAGTACAACTTGTATCCTTCCAAATAGAATTATATTGCTCTATTTTTATCTTCACGTCATCAATCCACTTATTTAAAAAATTACCACGAAGTGCATGTAGAGTATGAACTTTATATCCAGCACTCATGCAACAAAGAGCATCAATTGCATGTTGAAAATACGACGAATTTGGAGCATTGTAAGGAATATATGCATCAATAAACCACATAGAAATAGTTAGATCACACTTTTCTACAACTTCTTTACTTTTCATTACATTTTTTAAATTAGGCTGAGCTCTCAGAGTTGTTCTGGGTAAAAAATAAGTACCAATGCGAGTGACATTCAGCCCGCTCAAGTAAATGACTCGCTTCCATCACATCTAAGGTTTTATTTTCTTGTTTCACTCATTGAAATGTTGTTTCATTTGAAAACAAATTTTTGTAGGCATTGACTTACAAATTTCAACGTTTCCTACTATTCCAGCCAAATGTTACTTTACCATATGAATTCCACCTCCACCAAAAGCTCTATGACAATATATACAAATAAGAGATTTTCCATCAGGACTTTTAATATAATTTGCCCAAGCTATATGAGTCTTTCCTCTAACATTATTTTGAACTAAACTTTAAACTAAAGAGATTTCTTGTGATGGTGATTGTAATGATTGATCGCGACTTTATGTGTCTTAAAGAATCTAGACCGCAAGTATATATTCCTATCGCGTGTAGCTTTAAAGATTATCGAATCTCAAGGGACTAAATGTCGACATATCGTTATCTTAGGTTACTACGTAAATCTAAAGTTGATAATGTAATTGATTTGGGGTTAGAGAACCTAACTGATTATAATCTAGTTTAGATTCAAGGGGGAATATCGGTATGTAATGGTCGGACTTGGGATTTAGCAACTCATTGACTCAACTCGGTTTAATAAAACAGTTTGCAGTAGAAAATATTTATTTGAAAACCCTCTTCTCACACTCTCGTGTTTATTGATTCAGATCCTACAATCAAACCTAAGTGAGCGCTCTCGCTGTATCAATTAGAGTTTAAAAATAGTTTTTGAAAACAAATAAGACTTAATCAACTTAAAAGCGCTCTCGGTGTATTTTAAGTTGATGCACAATACTCTGTCAATTATTATCTCAAACTCTCATTTTATTGATCCTAACTTTTATCAGATTTTACTCGTAACACCACAGTTAATATTTAAAACTAGTAATCAAACCGAGAAATTATTCTTTTAAAAGGAACAAATCAAATGGCGTTGCTAAACCCCGTCGGCTATATGACCTTACATACCGATAAATAAATTTAGCCTAGCATGTTATACAATTCAATAATATCGCAACAAAAATAAATAA
The DNA here is from genome assembly GCA_021764765.1 of Vicia sativa. Lineage (NCBI taxonomy): Eukaryota > Viridiplantae > Streptophyta > Magnoliopsida > Fabales > Fabaceae > Vicia > Vicia sativa. Next base: position 224,354,618 of record CM038792.1, read on the forward strand.
CATCGACAATTTAAATAACCCAAGCATTTCATACAATTTTGGCATTAATAAATAAAAAGTTAAATTAAACACGAAAATAAAATTATGGAATATTTGACTAACTTCGGTGTCTCCCATAGGTCGGTGAGATCTATCTTTATTGCTCGAAAAGTAAATGAGAAAGAAAATAAAAGCACGATTCTAACGTGAGGTTAGAATCGAAAAGTTCGCAGAAATTTTCGATGTGGAAATTGCTACGAGAAAAAAATTGAACCGAGAAAACTAAATGAAACTAATCGGAAAAGGAAAATAAAACTGAAATATAATTCACTGAAAAATTAACAGAGTGATGGCAAGGCAAAAGGAAAAAGAAAGCGTGCACAATCTGAGTATCTCGTTCCTATTTATAGAAGTGAAGTGTGGCTTGAAAGTAGGAGAAGCGACATTTTCTCCGTGCGTATTTTTCTCCGTAGCGATCGCTCCGCACCGTTAGGGTGAGGTGACGGACGTCTGGCTTGGAGAGGAAGCTTCGCTTCCAAACTTAACGCTCCGTTAGGACTTGTTTGGCGGTGTAATGGTCGTTTGTTGGGCTTGAGAAGTTGCGTTGGGTTGGGCCTTGCGCTTCTTGTTATTTCTTTATTTTTTAAAGCCTTTTTACTTATGCACACCCCTACATTTGCCATGCATCACATATTTGCATACTTGCTCTTTATTTGTGGATTTCAAGTACGATTTGTCCGACTTTCTTCGCACATGCCTTGTAATCATTAAATTCTAGAAAACATAGAAAATACCGACATAATACGAATAAAAAGTAATTTAATTAATCAAAATGTGGATAAAATTCATATAAATTGATCCAAATATACGATACATTTTCGGGTTATTAATGATAGTGTTTCATAAGATGTCATTTTTCTGTTTTAAAATTGTCAAATAAAACAAGATACTATTTATCACTTTTTTTCTTCAAATAAAGCATGCTCTTCTAACTTAAAAAATTTCAACAATATTTAACTTCATGATCAAGCCCAATATAAAATGAAAAGCATCATGGATTCTTATTAAAACATGTTGTGACTATTAAAAAAATTAAACTATACTGTAATTTTTAAAACTAAATATACTATTAAGACTATTAACACTTTTACTATATAAACTTAATATAATTTTAAAACTAAATATATTATTAAGATTTAAGACTAATAATATACTGTTACTATATAAAACTAAAACCCTATTAAGACTATTAAGACTTTTACTATATAAAATTACATAATTTAATATATTGTTACTATTCAGAATTAAGACTTAAGACTATTAAAACTTTTAAGAATTTAATATTAGAATCAATTTTTGAATTTGGCCATTGATCAATTTTTAATATGAGCAGCCATCATGAAATCATATATGAGAAAAACCAGTGAAACCAGTATCACCACCTACAGGTCAAAAAGCAAAAAATTATGAGCAAATTTCTAAACGATTGTCTAATTGCAGTTTAACAATTAAGTTACTGTAAAAAATCACAAAAATTGAAGTTTAACTAATTGCAGTTTTAAAAATTAAGCTATTAGGGATGTTTACGGTGCAGTTTAGACAGTTTTAAAGTAAAAAATCAACCGAACCGTAAGAAACGATTCAGTTTGGTTCGGTTGAATTTTAAAAATAAAATTGAATTAGAGACGGAAATTTGTGAGGGAATTAAATCATTCACTAATTAAGATGGATTTAATGAGGAAAAACTAGATAAATGATAAATCTTATGAGAATAAAAATTAGTGAAGAAATTTGTGACGTAATTTTTCTGACACAAAAAATCCCTCATAGAATCTCTCACAAAATTAATAAAAATAAATTTAGTAAAGGAATTTGAAATGAATACTATTCTTCTCCAATATTTCCGTAACAAATTCTCTCATAAATGTGTTACATCTTTTGTGAGGAAATATTCTCTCTAATATATTATTTGAATTTAATTGGAATGCAGTGACAATATAAAGAAATTTTACACTCTCATGAGTAATAACGTTAGATTTTAAATTAAATTTAATTTTATTCTAATTATTAATAAAATAATATTTATTAATGATTGTGATACATTGAAGTGTAAAACCTTTTACACGCATAACAATTATATTTTATATAAAATACATTTAATTAAATTTAATTTAACTTTTTTAATAACATAGTAGCTTAAATTTTCATCAAAGATAATGTTAAAAACGTTTTTCAAAAGTTAAATAAAATAAATTAACTATTTCTTTAAAATTACAAATTTAAAGTATTATGATATTGTAAAAAATCAAAGACTTGACAAATTATTTATTAAAGAAAATGTAAGGACATTAGCCAAAATAGAGCTTTCACTCCTATATTGTTTTCGTTCCCACTCTTATTTTCATTTCCTTTTTATTGAAACTAGTAATTTTATCCTGTAGGATGTAAGGAATAAATTATGAATAAAATTATATGGGACAAAATAAATTATTATTTTTATTGATTGAATAGTTGAAGTATATAGAAATTAGTGGTATAATAATGATTTGAAATAATTTATATTAAATATTAAATAATATATTAAATAATATTTATTAGAAAGAAAAAAATTATAATGTGATTAAATACTGCGAGTTTTTATTTAAAATTTAGCGTCTAAAACATGTATTTTATTTTAATATATTGACGATGTTTTTCCTCTTTATTTTATTTTTCTAAAAAAAAAATGACAGACCCAAATGAAACCCTACCACTCATGTCCTTCTGTATCTGAAAAAACTCCATACCTCTTATGTCCTTCGGTAACAGCAAGCTAATTTTGGTCTCTTTGTAGTCCATTTAGATCTTCCCATCCTCTCTCCCATCTGCATCCAAACTCTTCCTCTTCCTTATCCCTCTATCCAAACTCTTCCTCTTCCTTATCCATCTATTAGTAGGTTATTTCTTATATTATTTTCACAATATTTTGTTTATAAAATAATTTAATTGTAATTTTCAACTTGTTCTCATTAAGCACAAACATGTAATTACACAAATTGGTGAAGCTTAAATATCAGAAACATGTTATCAGTCTAACATGAGAAAGGAAATAAAATTCTTATCAAAATTGAAATGAAATACCCATATGTCACATTATTACTGAAATAAACCTACTTTGTACCCTACGATAACGGAGAGGACATGAGATTTGTTGGTTCCATTTAGAAAATATTTTCATTTCTTCTGTTAGTAACCTATATATAACGATTTATGTTGTATTTTTAGGTGGATTGATCATTTGATAAGCAGGTACCAACCCACCTAATTAAGCATTCATTTAAAGACCACAGCTGCATTGCAATGATACTTGGCAGCACTTGTAAGCCAATCAATATTATGATTGAACACTTTCACTTGTTTTGTGTACAAAAAATATCTCTCCATTGGAACTTATATTTATGTGTCTATTAAATATGTTTTATTATTTTAAAAGTGACGAAGATTAGTAATAAAAAAACAGAAGCAAAGTAGCAGTTCGATTTTCTAAAAGTCCCGCATTTAATAAGATATGACTTGAAAGAGTGTTATTAATATTGTTGTACCATCTTTGTACTAAATTCCTTTGTTCTATACTAATATCGTTTTGTTTAAGAAATATTTTTAAGGGAACACCACACCGAAACTGTACAACTAATGTCCTGCAATCTCATTCAATGGTGAGTCTTTTTGTTTTATTTTTATTTTTATATTTTGCTTATGTACATTATGATTTTTATATCATTATTGAGAATGACTAGATAATGTTAAAGTCCCTTATGTAATTTAGTATGCAGGCTTACAATTTGGTGAATTATTAGTGACTTCTCTGTATTTGGTGCAACAATCTCATTAATTTGTGTAGTTTGATTTTTGTTTTGGTTTAGGTAATGTTTGGTTGCAGTGAAAGAGATTATCAAAGAAGGGACAAAATTGTTTGACATGCAGAAAACATATTGAGTCATTCACATGCATATAGAAAAATATAATTTGGTATTTAATCGCTCATACATTATCATAAAAAAAATCATAATTGTTCAAATAAGTTTAAAATTTAATATATAAAATTGCGTATTATAATTTTATCTAAATCTAAAGAATGATATACATAAGAGTACATTTTAAATAAATAGTATACAAATAATACAATAAAATATATTTTGTAAAAATAATATATATTTTAATATTTTATTTTTTATGCTTTGTAAATTAAAATAAATATCATAAAATATACACATAATACATGTTGATTTCTCTAAAGAATTAAAGAAATATATATTGGTTAGTAAAATTTTATAACATAATGAGGTTTGGTTTGGTTTGGTTTGATTTGTAAAACACAAACCACAAACCGAACCGAACCGCGCGATTACATTAGAAAATAACCCAAACACATCAAAACAAATGTGTTTTTTTTTTTTTTTGCGATTTTGGTTTTATTCGGTTCAATTTTATTGTTTTCTATTGGACCAGTTTGGTTTTGAACATTCCTATAAACTACTATCTAATTGTACTTTTAAAACGAATTCAAATTTTCAATAGAAAATTTAGAAACAAACAACTAACCCTAATCTTTTCATATATATCATAATCTAAATAAAAAATAAAAAACATGTATTAGGTGGTGATACTGGACGGCGACGCGGTGGTTTAACATTCACAAAATGGCCGACAATGGTGTTCATGCTAGGACGACAATGGCGTTACTGCTCTTCTAATCGTTGGGTTTTTCTTTTTCCCTTACTTTTACGTTATTGCTATGTGGATGTGGAAGAGGAACAAAGTTTTTAAGATTGTTTTTTTTCTTAAACTGCAACAACTCAAAACGACGTTGTTTTGAGCAGAAAAAAATTATTAAAAAAAAAAGCAAGCTTACAAACCTGTGGTTTGTGTAAACGTGCGGTTTTCTAGTTTTTCCTGGTCCAACTTGATTTTCATGTTTTTCCCGGTCCAACCCGATTTTCATGTTTTTCTCCGACTTTGAGATGAGGTCAATCGAGTTATCAAACTAGACCGCACATTGGCCCAATTCTCAATCCAATCGTTCGACCAACCGATTTGTAAGTTTGGAAATTATAATAAAAATAACAAAGGATGCTTGCTAAATTCATAAAAATTTCAATTAGGGTGGATAATTTCACTAATAAACGATCATCTCCAAACCGTGGACTTAATGCTCCAAATTATATCCAAAAGACCAAAACACTCCAACTATTATTATGGAAAATAATGACATTCCTAAATAACCATAAATTTCATATAGTTTCCAACCAAGAAACTTCCTTTTCCCAAACAATCATTTCCCTTTTTCACCTTCATATTCTTGTAATAATTATGCCAATACAAGAAACTCTCTTTTAAATTCTCCTCTAACACATAATCAAAACTAATCCAGACCACAATCTCCTTTCAAATCAAGTTAACGGTGGAACAATTAAAGAAAAAGTGCCTTAAATTTTCGACTTCATTCCCACAAAAAACACAATTCAGAGAATCATTAGTAAAAGAGATAACTCTAATTAATAAAAGATCCTTAGTCGGGAGCCGATTGATAAGAACTCTTCACCCAAAAGCTTGAATCTTGAACAGGATCATCGCTTTCCAAACCATGGCCAGAGCGTAATTGAACTTAATTGTTAAGCGGACCAAAAGGAATATGATAATCTACAAAATAAGAGTAACATGAATGTACCGAAAAATCACTGTCTTCCTCCAACTTCCAAGAAACACTATCTCGATCTGCTTTCCTGCAGAAACCCCCTGCGACTGATCTCATCAGAATTCGTAGCTTTTGTAACTCAGCAGCAATTGATGTATGTTGGACCACCTACAGATTTGTAATATTTAAATTTTTTGATTAATTAATAAATCAATTAGTTATCTATATATTAAATAAACTACTACCAAACTACTAATAATATCATTTACTTCAAAAAAATTACACTTACAAAAAGTTAAAATAGTAAATATCTAATTGCTCAATTTACTTTATTTAAATCAAATGCTATTAAGTGTCAAGTTTTTATTTGATACTTTTTAAACTTTCATTTTCTCCTCTATTTCCCACTCTTTCACTCAACATTATTCTTCATTCAAATTAAATTTATTTTTCTTTTTATATTTATGTTTCTTCTCATTTTATTATTTTATTTTTTCTATTTAATTATTTTATTTTCTCCTAATTATTTAAGAGAAATGCTAACAAGTGCTCCAAAAACATTCGTTAAAAATTTAAAATAACATATTTTTGTTTGAAACCATTTGTATTTAGTGAAGTGAAATTAAAACAATAGACCTTTTTATAGAATAAAATTTATATTTAAAAGAAATACTTTATGAAAAAATGAATAAATAAGAATAAAAAAAATTAAGAAATTTATAGAAGAAAGTAATTAAATAATTGGAAAGTGATAAAGTAAAAATATAAGTGAATTGAAGAATAATGAAAAAAAAAATGAAAAAAAGGTAAAATAAAAAAAAAAAAGGTAATGAAATAATATGATTAGATATAATAACAAAAATAAATAAAAAGAAAAAAATAATAATAATATAGTTAATAAAAGAAAAAAATGTATAAAATACTAAGAATAGAAATAAAATGTAAAATTAGAAGTAGATGAAGTGTGAATAAATAAATAAAATAAAAAAATAAAGTGAGAAAAATTAAAATGATTATTGAGAATATGGAAAATATAAATAAATTGAAAAAAGTTTTTATATAAATAAATTTATTAAAAAAATATAAAAAAAATTAAATAAAATAAAAATAAAATAAAAAAGTAAATAAGAATTATTATTGATAGAATAAAGAGTTGTAAAAAAATAATAATATGATTGAAAAAAATAATAATATGGCGCCAGTGTAATTTTATTTTTATTTGAAATTTTTAAAGATTGTTTTTGGAGCATTAGTTAACATCACCCTTATTATAAAAATATTCTATGGTTGTGTAGACAGTTTGTTAAAAAATAGTTAATGCTAACACTCACCATGAATACACTGAATGTATTTAATTTTTATTTCATTTCAACTTTTTTAAAAAATTTACATGAACAACTTCTTACTGTTAAAGAAAATCATTTTATAAATAAAATTTCTTCACCCACCTAATGGGTTTCTTTTCCATCTCTGGTGAAAGATCAAAAATACTTTAAGGTTTCGTAAGTTAACTTACGAATTCACTTCGGAAGGGACTTCGCAAGTTAACTTACAAAATAATCCAAGAATTTCTAACAATAAGGTGAATTCGCAAGTGCATCTGCAATTCACCTTGTTTTTAAATAATGAATTGAGTTAACTTACGAATTCACCTTATTTTAAAATAAAGTGAATTCTTAAGTGCACTTACAATTCATCTTATTTGGTGAATTCAGTAACTTAACTTACAATTTTTGGTGGTAAAATTTAGAAACATTTAACATAATGCATATCATTCATTCAACTTAATTCATTATTACATAGTGGATGTAGAAAATTAGATCACATATTATTATAAACGGAGCCGTGGACGTGGAAACATCTTGAGAATATCTTCCACGATCTACAAAGCGACGCATCCATCTCAATCGGACCCTTTGTCGAGTCTTGATGAAAGGTCTCCCACATAACCTCGCTCACAAGATTTTCCCAAAAATATGCTTCAATTGAGAGATATAGGTCAAGACATTATAGGTCGTTTCAAAAGTCAACAAAAAGTCATCTTTTCTCAAAGAGGTGTACATGATCATGGAAGCTTCAAAATAGATGAAACCAAAGAGAGGTTTTAGAGAACATCTTAAGCTTTCTAAAAAGCGCAAGATCACTTCCAAATGTTGAGAATTGCGCAAGATATGGTTTGTACAAATTTGGAAATTTTGAGAAAGTACATGAAGTAAATATTGAGCAAAACTTGAATTTTGGAATAATGGGCCTAATGTTTTAGTTCCAAACATGTCCATGACCATAAATAGGACCTCTAAACCCATGCTCACATTTTTTCAATTTTTATTCATATTTATTTGGATTTTATTCAATTAAAAGCTAAATAAATTAAATAAAATACAAAAATGATTAATTAATTCGTGGAGGCCTTGTTTACATTACATGGAGGCCCAAAAGATCAGCCTTGGAAGCCAAGAAACCGAGCAAGGATGATTGAATTTGATTGAGGATCAAAATAGCAATATTTAATGTTGATTCCAAATCAAATATTTTTCATTCAAAGCCATGAATTTTCATCAAATTTTTTAAGCTAGTTTGTTCTACTATATATGTACAACAATACAACAAGCTCACGGGACAATTTTTCTGCCTCAAGAACCCTAATTCAAAGCTTCAAAAATCGCAAAACAGGGCAACATAGCATACAAAGTTTCAGGTCGATTCAAGCCATTCCAAGCATCAAGCAAGATTCCTCAGTGTGTTCTGAATCTAACAGGATCATTACCATCACCCAAAGCTTCAAGAATCACGACAACCACAACCATGGTTTTCCTTTTCTTTTCTTTATAATCATGTTTGCAAGCTTTCTGAATGATTTGATTCATGTTTAGTTGTAGATACAAAGATCCACCATAGTTAGGGTTTTGGCCTCACGATTTGGGGAACTCTAGTTAGAGGCAAAATTGGTCAAAACCAAGGGCACCATTGAATTTAGAAGGAAATTTTCAGTCGATCCATGCCCTTGGTTTGGATTTATAATTTTTATTTTTTGAGTTTTAAATTGCGCAGGGATATAGTGAAGGAAGCAGTCGTCAGTACAAGCTTATCGATGGAAAAGCCATAGGTAAATTTCCCTGAAAAGTTCAAAATTGAAGACGATGGTGAGCGATGAGCAGCGTGTTTTCTTTTAAATAATTTTAAAATTTTGTTTTAATATATAATAAATCGTTTAGTTTAAATAACGACCAAGCGGCATGGCTCGGATGGTAAGGAAGCGGTCACTCAGACTTGGGTTCCATACCATGGGTCTGCAATATATTTTTGGCTTCATTTTTCCATGCTATTTCCTTTTCCTTTTTTCTCTTAATTTATTTTCTATTTTAATTCTTTTCAAAATTATTTTTAATACTTATAAAAAAATTCTAATTTTTTTTAGTTTCAGATTTAGGTTTAAAAATGTTTAATTAATGTTAGACAGAAAAATATTTTATTTTTTCTTTTATTTAAAATTATTTTTATAATTAACTTTTAATTAACTTAGAATTAGATTTTCTCATTTAAAATCATTTTCAAAAAATATCGAAAAATATTATTTTTAATGCTTAGGGTTTAGAATAGTTTCATATTTACTAAAAATATTTTTCTCAGTATTTATTTATTTATTTTGCATTTAAATATTAGAAATTGATGTATTGGTCACACATATATTTTTGTAATAGCGTAGCTCTTTACTTTTCTCACATTTTCTCTATTATGTAACTTCTCATGGGATGTAATAACCTAGGTTAAATTTCTTTTCCGCACCTCCTTATTATGTAACTGCCCCAAAGCCATGTAATAGTGTATGACCTTTACTTTACGCACCTTTATTTTTCTATATATAAAAACTGCTTAGATGTATGATTAATAGGATTGTATGGTCAGATATAAAATCAACCATAGAATAATCCTAATCTCAAGATAAATATCTGAACTTAATCAATTTCACACTTGCACCCTTAGGGTATCCTCTCTTGTTACCTTCGGAAACAATGGTCATGTCCCTCGAACGTAGGGATACCATTAGCAAAGATGCTTACGAGTAACATCATCATAGTCCCTTCGATATAAAGATCATAGTCCCTCGATGACCCTCGATGTTGCCTACGAATATATGATCTCGTCCCTCGGTTGTTGCCTACGCAAAATGATGGCCGTCCCTTCGAATTGCTAAGGTATCCTTACAATGTTGCCTTCAATGACCATTCGATGATCCTACGATTGTCTCTTCATGTCCGATGGGTGGGGCTAACTACCAACTCATGGTGCGGATAGCATTATCCTAAAGGAGAAGGAAAATAACAAGAACAACCTTTTGAGTGGGTAATAACTCTTAATTGCTTTCTCCAAACAAAATGCTTTTCACACCTCATTTTTCAAACAAATATTTTCAAACACTTTGTATACATTCTTGAGGACTAATACAAGAATCATTGCAAAGTCAAAGTCAAAATATTTTCAAACAAATCACACATACACAAAGCAAGTTTAAAAGTGAGCTAAGAAATTAAGAGCCGTAGATAACTAGATGAAAAGGTGCTAACACTTTCCCTTTTCATAACTTACCCCCGAACTCGTAATTGATAAAAGTCTTTCTTGTTCTTTTCACTTGTCCTTATTGGATAAAAAATCGGCGAGTCTTGCTAACCGCAACATTTGCGATAAAATGCAAAACAACCAAGTCGGTTCTCCACCGTATTATAGTATTCACATTAATATTTAGTCATTATCTTGTAGACCATTTAATAAGTTGTCTAAAGCTTCGACCATGCATCAATCGGGTTGTGGTTGAAGTTATAATGAAAACAAAATCTATCGACATATATCGCACTAAGCGGTCGTCTGCTAAGCACGCCATAGGAGCACCGAGCGTGTTTTTTTAATACATTTTGACCTACGCTCCCATATCGCGCTTAGCGGCTTCCTGCGACATCAACTTATTTTAGTGATTTTCACACTTTTGGGTCATTCCAACATCTTTCTTCATGGTGGCAACCTAGAGGGACTTGAGAAGCATTTTGGAGAGATATAGAATTGCTACAATTAAAATAAAACCTGATTCTTGCGGATTGGAGTCAGATTTGAGTTACCCGATGGGATACTCAGTTGATTTTTCTCCCTCTTCACTTTCCCCTCGTCGTGGTTAGAGACCATGAGTGATTGAATGGCATTAATAACACTAATCCCTATGGAGACGATAAAAGATACTTAATCAAGTTTTTGCTTAAGAGCCGCTTTACTGCTGGTGTCAACACCTGCACCTATAATAAGTACAAAATATTCCAAATACTCGTATCCACAAATTAAATCTTGAAGGATAAATATTCAGTGCACTGTCAAGATGTTTTGTTGTAACATGTTACAACATTTGTCCAATAAGGAAGTTGCAGACTTTGTTATACCTGTTGGTCCAGATGTTATGACCTATCCATTAACAACTACTAGAAAACTCATAACATCTAGAATTTCTATGACAATTGATAAAGATGTTGCACCATCTTACTCAACATCAATAATGAACCATGCTTAGGAAAAATTTAGTCAACCATAAAAACATGGAACAAACAACATAAAACAACAAATGTGATTTTCAAAAACGTTCTCCACAATATTGTATCAGTATTTTATATATATATATATATATATATATATATATATATATATATATATATATATATATATATATATATATATATATATATATATATATATATAGAGGAGGGATAAAATTACACTCGAAGAGTTACACTCCCTCAAAAATATCATTTCAGATTAATATTTTTTAAAATCAACCGTTGGATTGAAATATATCATCATATAGATCATACCTATAAAGTTTGAGATTAATCTATAATCATTTACTATACGAGCAAGATATCCAAAGATTAACGTCAAAATGGACTTTCATATAACGTTAATTTTGATGTAGTTCAATGACATAGTAAATCATTATAGACTAATCTCAAACTTTATTGGTATGATCTATATGATGGTATGTTTCAATCCAACAGTTGATTTTAAAAAATATTAATCCGGAGTGACGTTTTTGAGCAAGTGTAACTCATGGTGTAACTCTTCGGGTGTAATTTGATATCTCTCTCTCTCTCTCTCTCTCTATATATATATATATATATATATATATATATATATATATATATATATATATATATATATATATATATATATATATATATATATATATATATATATATATATATTTGTGATTTATAAGACTAACTACATATTTTATTGACTACATCTTTCATATAGTATTGCACTTTCAAGGATTATGTTTCCAATAACATCTAATCTTCATTCCCCATTTAGAATTGATTTACCAGTGTGGACGCATATGTAGTCTCCTAAGTAACAAATATTACCCATATAAGAGTTACACTAATTGTTTCAACTCCTCCCCCACATACACCATCTGTAAATGAATTGTAAATTCCATAAAAAAATTATCTAAACTAAATTCGTATGTTGATAGATTTTAAAGAGAGTATAAACATGCATACTAATATTGTAGATGACCCATTATTGGCCATGCCTTTAACCAGAGGAGCCTCTTTGTATTAGAAACTTTAGAGGATCTATAACAAAGATAGTAAAAGAAGACTATAGAAAAAGAAAGCTAATGTAATGGCACTAGCAGTTGGTAAATTAGAAACAAAATCCAATTGATTATAGGTAGATAGTATATGCATTGTGTTAGAGTGTAGATTCTACAGCTACTACCTTACTAGGGTTGTTACCATTTGATACTAATAACATGACTAAGAAACGATACAAAGATAAAATTTAGATTTGAATTTTCCTATTTCATTCAAGCTGCCACATACAATATAAATACTACGTTTAGATATACTAGCATATGGGCCTAAGCCACTTGCAATTAAATGGGCCTAAGCCACATGGAGTTAAAAGATAAAATAACTTTACTTACTAACATAATCATTCATCTAATAAGGTTTGTTTTATTTTCTTATGGGCCTTATAGCATTATATTCGAGCCCAAAAGAGACCTTGTCCACGAGATAAGGGATTAAAGAAGGACCATTTGACAAAGAGTGGCCTAACGAAATCTTCACTATGGAAAATGATGCTTCCATCGTTGCCCTTGGTGCAGTCCTTTCCCAAGATGTACACCCTTTATCCTTCTTCAGCAAAAAAAGTGCAATCGAATACAAGCTTCGTCCGTCTATGTTCGTGAGATATATGCAATCATCAAAGGTGTCCAAAAATGGTGTAAGTATCTCATTAGACGTCATTTTCATATATTCACGGATCAGAAGAGTCTGAAGAACCTATTATTCCAAACTATACATACTTCAGAACAAAAAAGAGGACTTCCAAATTACAGGGATTTATTTTTTATATCTTTTACAAACCTGGAAAACAAATCAAGACGCGGATGCCCTTAGTCGCCTCCACACAGAAGATGAAGCTTTGTTTTTCATTTTATCCTCCACAGTTCCTTCTATCTTCGACCAACTACATAAATACTACACCAATCAATAGATGAGACAAGTATTAATCACTAAATACACCTCAGAACCACGTATGTACCCTTTATTCAAAGTACAAAACAATCTTATCTTTTACAAGGAGCGAATATATTGTAAGAACCAAAAGTGTCTCTATATCCGGCCTTAATATTTTGATGATAACTTTACACGGTATCATAAAGAACAATTGTGTACTTCAATGGTTTCGTTCTAGTATGTAGTTGTTGCTATAATATTATGACTATTGTATCAAGGTGAGTAACGTTATCAGGTTCTAAACATAAACACTACTAGAAGAAAACATTTGGTTACATGTTACAGTTGAATTCAAGATTTTGGAATTCATCTTATGCAAAGGTTCTTATGAATGTTAGCATATGAGTTTTTTATCGTGACTTTGTGGTTAAGTTTTGGAGTCCTTCTAAAGTTTTGCTTCTGTGTGTTCTAAGTTCTGTAGACTATGAAGACGAGGTTCTGGTGAACAAATTTTGATAATCTGAAGAAAAAAAACAAGTTCTTACGACCAAGTGTTGATGACTTTGAAGACGAGGTTCTGATGGGACCAGTTCTGAAGACTCCAAGACTAAGGTTCAAAGAATTAAGAGTAACTCTTCTACAACAAGCTTCAAACATTCAAATTATCCAAACACTCTGAAGATAAGAAGAAGTTCAAAATGGTTAACTTGTGATGGTGTACAAAAGGTACAAAATATGCTCTATAACCTCTACCATCTAGGGTGGCGTAAGGACTATCCTTTCGTACTATATTGTCAACCACTCTCATTGTGATCGTTGGGAACAAATAGCTGGATTTCCGATAATATTTCTACCCTTTCAACGGAAATCTTTTACAAGCTATAAAAGAAATACTAGGAAGCTGAAGAAAAGTAAGAATCAACATTATAACAAAAAATCTATCAGATTAAATCAAGCTCAAACAAAACTATACCAAAGCGCTGTGCAAATATTTAGAGAATTGTTTCGCTTGCAAGGTACAACCCTGAAACATAGCACAACTTATTACCTCGAAACGGATAGACAAACTGAAGTAGTTAATAGAAGTTTAGAGACATACCTCAGTTGTTTCACTATCCGCAGAAGTGGTTTAAATTCCTTCATCTTGTTGAGTTTTGGTATAATTCCTCGTTTCATTTGCTATCGGCATGTCACCTTCGAGGCTCTTTATGGTCGACCTCCGCCAACCCTTTTAGACTACACAAAAGGTATGTCGATAAACACGTTACTTGATGATGTTAAGATAAATAGACAAGAGATCATAAACACATAAAAGGGAAATCTAGCAAGAATCAGACTCAAAATGACGAATCAAGCAAATAGGAAACATATCAACTATGTCTTTAAGGTCAGTGATCTTGTTTTTTTAAGGTCGGTGATCTCGTTTTCCTTCAATTACAGCCTTGATGACAAACGACAGTTCAGAAACATATTTCTCAAAAGATCTCACCCATATATTTGGACCTTTTAAGATTCTCTGCCGCATCGGATATGTGGCCTAAGAATTAGATTTTCCTTCCTCTTAAAAAATCCACCCTATTATCCATGTGTCCCAGCTTCGCATTTATCACGGTTCAAATCCATCCTCAGATTTTTCTCCTTTACCTCACGATCTACTACCTGAAAATCAAGAAAAAATTCATGTTACTGGTACTCAACAGAAAAACCACTTCGAAAACACAAACGAACAAGATACCTCAGTTGAAAAAACTAGTCTACATGATTGATAAGGGTAAGAGAGTTGTTTCCGTCACACTACAGTGGTGATTGACACGGCAGATTAATGATTTGATGTTTCTGCATGCATAATTCCTAGGGTTTCTCATCACAAGAACTCACCACGGGAACGGATCCCCTAACTTTGATGCGGGAAAGTCAAGGTGACTTTTAGTTGATCTTATCCATCGAATTAATCCAATGTACCAAACCATGCCACATTATGCGTTAATTGTTTTCTTAAAAATAAACTTAACCAGAAGTTGAAAAGATGAAGGTACTGCATCTCATCTCCTTCCATCTTCAGCCTTTACACCTCTCTTTCATTCTTTCATTGTCGTCGCCTTCAATATTCCATTATTGTTACAACTTTTTAAATTTTTCATTGGCGTCACCTTCCACCTTCCATTGCTTCCACCTTTCCTTTAACTTTTTATTTTCGTTGTACTAGTCTCATGTAACCGGCGTGATCTCCGATTTGCCAATATTAACGACTTAACTTTTTTGATATTATGATTTCTCCATTTTATCTGCATTTTATTGAACAGTGTCAAATTCTTTTTAAAGAAAAATAGAGGAAACAAAACACCAAAACATATGATGTGACCTTCTCCTCGTTATGCTACAACTCTCACTTTAATGCCCATGGATTCATCAAACAGACAAATTTGGAGTTTGTTTAAAACAGAAGCACTTAACAAAACAAAACCTGCATTTTTAATAAGGAAGAATGGTTCAAACACAAAGACAACATAACACTCGCTGTCAACTCGTTTCCACACATCACGACCTGGAACATGTTGTCAAGAACATTTACTTTGATGTGTGCATCATCGTTGAACTCAAACGGCATCGTCGATTACAAAGCAAGTGTTAATGCTGATGGAAGAACTACAACGGAGAAGGTCACGAGTTTTTGGGTCACGGGTCGAAGACGACAGCGATGATCCACGAAGCGGCTAGAACATGGCGGATTGAAAGAGGTCACAGGTTTATGCAACTTTTTAATATGTTAATCAAAGAGATGGAAACGTGGCAAGTGATGGAACATGTGATTAATCTTATGGTGCACATTAGCTCAAAGTCACCCTGACTTTCCCGCGTCAAAGTCGGGGGATCCATTTCCACTCACCACTTGTATCTCAGAAAGATGGAGTAGAGGCAAATGAAGTGAAAAGAAGTACACTTGACCCTCTTTATGACTGTGACTTTTCTACACACCCAACAACACTTAATGATACTTTAACTCCCACCCACACGTGTGTTCAGCCTTTGAATGTCTTAATATATCCCAACGCTTCACATCCTTCCACGTCTACAAGACTACAACTAGCTATCTCCCGTATTATTTCAAAACCAGCATCCAACATTCCTTTACCACCCACGGTTTCCACAACCTTGTGGACAAGGTCTCGTTTGGGCCCGAATGTAGTGATAGAAGGCCCACAAGGAAAATAAACAAACCTTATTAGATGAATGATTATGTTAGTAAATAAAGTTATTTTATATTTTAGAAAATTTTACCCTATACCCCCACTCTTATTCCCATACCCCTACGCATTTTTTAATATTCCAATTTTACCCTTTTACTTTTTATTTTTATATGGATTTTTATTTATTTTATTTTTTCGAGAGCGCGGAAAAGCCAAAAAAATTTAACAAACCGGATAACCCAGAATGGCTACATCCGGTATGCATTTTTTCACAAACCGGATAACCCACTACCCAGGTTATCCGGAGTGTTAATTTTCCAATTTTTCAAACCGGATAACCCACTACCCAGGTTATCCGGAGTGTTTTAATTTTCAAAGGATAACCCACTACCCGGTTATCGGAGTGTTAATTTTCCAATTTTTCAAAGGATGGCTTACTCTTGGGTCTTCCGAGTGCAAAATGAGAACCGGATTTAGGTCTCTGGTTCTCCGGTTTGTCAAAATTTATCTTTCTCTGAATTTTTAAAGTTAAAATGGTAAAAGTGAAAAAAAAATTGACAATTAATATTTATACAGGGGCAATTTCGTCCAAATGTCAAAATTGTGGGGTATAGGAATAAAGGTAGGGGTATAAGGTAAAATTTTCTATATTTTATCTCCAAGTGGCTTAGGCCCACTGCTAGTATCTCTAAACCTAGTATTTATATTATATGTGGCAGCTTGAATGAAGAAGGAAAATTTAGATCTAAACATTTCTATTACTTCACTACTTCATTCACGCCACTACATATAAATATGGGATCAATATGGATGAGTGGAACTTGGAAGCGGATTCAACTTTCCTTCTTGTAATATGTGTTTTGCCGTTCAAGTTTCTAAGTGTGATGGTGGGAGATAGTCCTCGTCCATGTAGTATGTGGAAGGACGTCATTCGTAATTATAGGAGGAAACTTGCTTCTTAGAGATTGTGATATATTTCCTTGGGTGGTCGTTTTGATCAATTCAGTCTTGAATGTTATCCCAATTTTTGCCCAATCCTTTTATAAAATGTCGGTTAAGGTTTTGAAAGAGATTCGTAGTATTTAGAGAAAATTTTTTGGAAAGGAAAATATAGTTCGAGATCCATCCATTGGGTCAGTTGGAAGGTGGTGTGCAAGCTTAATTATGAAAAATGTTTAGGTATCAAAGATCTAGAAGCTTTTTATAACACCCCAAATTCTACCCGAAGAATATAAAGAAAATCAGAGTATTTTTAATTTTTTATACAATACATGGGATGCCACATTTCAACTTTAACAACACAAAAATATCAGATACATAACACCTTTATTATCAGAGGATCACATAACACTTGCTTAAGCTTTTAAAACAAAACAACCTTTTATTTAATATGCAGCGAAATCATTAACTTAACTTCATATATCATTTACAACGACATATTCAACTTCAAAATAACTAACCATATTTGTTCAACAACATGCCTTAGTTTTTAGCAACACAATAAGAACAACAAGAGTCAATAATATAAACGACATAAACTAAACATCTCCCCAAGTGCTACGTATCAGAGCAACTAAATCGACTTGAACTAACAACAACTAAATTCTTCATTCTCGAATACTTGTACGTTACCAGTATAAAGGCAACGGCGAAACAAATAAAAGGGTGAGATATCTACCAATATAATTGAATTCATGATAAATAATATATTAGAATGCGATCATATAATTCACCTTCACATAATCCAAACAACGATTATATCGACAATACCAACAACGATTACAGAAACATATACTAATAATTAGCAAACAAAATTATAACACTTATATCACAACAACATTTCCAACACAACATAACAATTATTTCACAACTTGAATAATAACAATAACAACTTAAATCAAGTGACACATCAACATAACAACTATAATTATGCGACTTTAAATTCAACTCAACTGTGCACATGCATGTGGTAAAATAAAACATATTTTCTATCAAGGCCAAGGTATAAGGCTTCAACATAATCAACTTTTCCCAAACGACCAACGTGTTTGGCCAATCCAACCAACGTGGTTAGCATTCGCCCTCCATAAAAATTATCAATCCAGCCAATGTAGTGCCAATCTAGGCCAACTTAATAATGCAATGTATGCTATGAACCCAACCTCAATCAACAAAATCACGACAAGCAACAACAACACACGACAATGACAACATAATAACTAGTCAATCGCATTCAACATTGGCCATAGCCTACAACTCGATAATTTCAACATTGGCTAAAAGCCTACAATGTAATCAACAAATCAACATAATTCCAATTCAACAGGCCTTAAGCCTACAATATAATCAACATATCAATGTAATCAATGTAATTAACAACTCATCATCGGCTAAAAGCCTACAACTTAATATCAACATATACTACTTTCATCCACTTAATAACCCACTACTAGTTACTACATTAATCTCGAGTAACTTATTCTACAATTCAACTTACAATCATTGAATTGTTTTATCTAATTCTAGTTAACTGCTTATAGAATCAGTATTTCGATTCGGTAATGCCTCCAAACCATTATGTTATCGCTCATTCACTATCGAATTAGTATATTCATTATAGTCATTAACAGTATCGTCGTGCAAACTAGGGGCATTCAGCGCAAAAACAGAGGTGGTTGGCATAAGATCCACAGAGGTCGGCAGGCAATCGAAGGAATTCCAATTTTACAGATTTTATATGACATAACTTTTGAACCGTAAATCCGTTTGATCTTAGTTCAAAGCGTTGGAAAAAGATAACATGATGTATATTATAATTGATTATGAGTATTTTGATGCATGGTTCCAATATATGTTTTGTAGTTGATTTATTATGTTACTATACCATGTGTATTATTTAGTGATAAACATGATGTTGATTATGAGGTTTTATCGTGGTGATTTGTTAATGCGGTTGTTATAAATAATTTAATTCATGATGATGATTTAGTGATGTGCATGTGAAAATATGATACACGCTATTGTGTTGATTTTATGATGGTTTTGATATAATTTATGGTGAAGAACTCATGTTGAAATTGATGAAAGTACTATGATTGAAGTGCCATGAGTTAGTGTATATGATGTCTATAATATTGTATAGTTAGTGTATAGTGATGCTATATTGAAAACTATGAGGTTGGGACTATTTTGGTGTAAGGTCGTAAGTATTTGGGACAAGTGCGGGATCCAATAAGAAATTGTTTTACGGTTGTGCACGCCGGTGACGAAGGAGGCATCGTCGGCGGTGGAACTTTTTGGCCATCGCCGAGGCAGTAGGGCGACAGAAGACATATAGAAGTGGATGACTACTAGGTGCTTAGCTCATACCTTAGTCAGGCGTCACGGAGCATAAGGAGTTTCGCCAAGAGCAAGAGTCTTTGTCGGGTGATGGTGTCCATAATTGGAAATTTGAGTTGGACTTTCTAAGAAAAGCAATAACTTGAGTTTTAGAACTCGGTTGAGGTGCTATTTAAGCGTTGAATAGCTAAAACGATGAACTGTATTTAGGTGTAATAAAATGAAGAATAGGAGGAATATCCTCAATATCTAATTTAGAATGAAGTTAGGTTCCCGTGTTGGATCATGATAATGATGCTATAAAAGATGATTGGAATAATAAGGATGATACCCTATATAATATGAGAATATTATGATACATTGTGTGTATGATGATGCTTGGATACTATGATGATTAGTTGATGCTATGTTTATATGATGTTATGATGACTACATGATGATAATGATGTATATGATGTGTTAATTTATATGATGTTGTTTTGATTCCTTTAATGATATGATGATGTTGTATGATGATTCATGAATGGTGATCGTGTTGACTATATGGTATTATTTATGTTTTTAGTATCATTGCATTCATGACATAATAGGATATTGGTCCACTCGCAAAAATGAAAAAGATAGCGCACTTTAGGCATCGCTTTTCCATTATTAAAAAATAACAGTAATTTTTGAAGAAATTTAAATAGCTACCTAAGGGTTAGCCTTAGACGCTTTTAAAAGAGCTGCCTATGGCACACTACAGCGCATGGAAGCTGCTGCTAAGGACCCTTTAGAAAGAACTTTTCAAGCGTTGCTTAAGGTTATTGACTCTGCTAGAGCCCCACCAGACAACGCTTTCCAGCGCTAGGGCCTACCTTAGACAGCGCTTTATCAAGCGCTGCCTAAGGCCTTTTAAGTATTTTTTTAAAATAAAATAAAACCCTTTTATTTCATTCTTTCTTTCTCCATTCACGTCCTTAAACTCCCCCATTACTGGCGTGTTAACCTTCTTCTTCTTCCTCCATCATTCACTCCCATTTATCAATTAAACCCTAACCCTACAACCCATGTTGAAATTATCCATTGTTCGAGCTCATTGAACCCTAACCCTCTGAAATTAGCCATTGTTTGAGACTCATTGAACCCTAACCCTACGATGCTTGTCATCTTAAACCAATCGGTAAGTTATCATTTTTTCATTTCGTGTTTACATTTCGTATTTCTATTTCTAGTTTAGTGAAATTGTTTTTCGATTAAGTCTGTAACTCCTTCATCTCACGCTTTTGTTCCCAGGCGCGGCTATTTCCTTTTCTCGTTTGTATTTGGTTTATGCTTGAACTTGTTGTGTGATTCATATGATGGATGTTAATGTTAAACAATATTTCATAGAAATTTTAAACAATGTTAAACAATGTTAATGTGAATTGGTACAATATCGTTTAGTATTTAGGTTTACAATGTGGTGAATTTGAAGAATATTGCAATTTGTGAGGGATGTTAGTTTTGTGGAAGAAATTAAGTTATCGAGGTAATAATATGTTAGCCTAGGAAGGGTTGTCTTCTTAAAAATCTGTTTTGAGTGTTATTTCAAATTTTTATCATTCAATTTTGAGTTTACAAGATTAGTTGAATTATTACTTGCTATATACTTGACCGGGCTTTATAAATTCTTAATAAGAATGAGAACTTGTTGCTTTATAAATATTTAGGAGGATAACTAGCTACTCCTTCAACAAGATTATAAGATTTGGCCCCAAAACTTTGTAACCTCTCACCTTACATCTCATTTCGTCATTCTTAACCTTCTACGGATGCGAGTTAGCAAAAAGTGCATGCCCGAAATTAAGAATACCTAAATTTCAATCAGTATATATTTGGTGAAATTTTTTATTAAGATGTATAAATCAATTTTTTTGTAGAATAATCTTAGAGTAATAAATAATAAGCGAGTTTTAGCACAAAGTATTGCAGAGGTTTAAACCCATTCTATTACAAAAGAAAGAAGAATATAAGGTGCTATAAGCCCTTGTCTTATTCTCTATCAAACATTTTTATGTAAATTACATGTCATCGTAAGTTTCTTCATTTTTCTAATTTATATAGCTTCAAAATTATTATGTTGGATAGTTATTGAAAAGCAAGAAATATAATGTTGGTGCAACACATAATCTTCAAATATGGTATATTCTGAACAAGTATTTTTTGTTTATGAAAGTAAAATTTTGAGAATACAATTTTGTTGTTGTATGTATTAGGGCCAACCCGTTTAGGCCCAACACAAAAGCCTCAAAATAATGAAGTTGAATTGGAAATCATATATAGTCAAGTTCAAAGTTTTCAATTAATTAATGTAACTTATCTACCTTTTAGAGCCTCACAGATCATAAACAAAACCGACTATGGATAGTTATTAAATTGGTCTATCATTTATGTTTTCTTTTGTTTATTTCATTCACTATAGGTACTAGTGTCTAGAAGAAGGATTGAGTAAATATGTATATTATTTTAATTTTTCTTTCGTAGTTTATGCTTGTATGAATAATGCTCCTTAATTTGAACTAAAGTCTTGATTTTGTTGCCATATATATTTCAATCTTGATTTCATCCATCCAATAGTTCCATTACAAACACATACACGAACAACACCAAAACATCCCAATACATGATTCCAATGTAACAACACACCACAATATCATACAACAACTCTATAACACCAATTGCCATACACAAGAATTAATTTACAATCAACACATCCACACAAAAACCAATTCATGAATCAATACCTTCTCACAAATTAGAATACATTAAACCCATACCATTCATTATAAACTCATTTATAGAGTTAGAACCTCACCCTTACCGGATTCAAAGCGGTTCAAGGATCGAGATCCTATTTGGCTTTCGGTTTGTAATTCTCCTCCGTGACTAGTTTCCCAAAACCTATTCTCTTCTCACGTACGGTCTCTTTTACCTTCTTACCCTTTCTAACTAACCTTCTTACTTTTCTTTATATATATATATATATATATATATATATCCTTACCCAATAATAATAATAACAACAAAATAATAATATTGCTATTATTTCTTGGCTTACTTTCACACCTCTTTCTATACTTCTAACAAAAATAAATAACTCTATTAATTCCACTTATTTTCAATAACATTCTACCACAAAATTAATTCATCACTAATTATTCCCAAATTCGATAATTCTCTTAATCGTCTTAAATAAACTTATAAATTTATTAACACTCCTTATAATTCTCTGATAAATCCAACTTCGACTAATTTCCATTAAATAAATCCTTAATAATTTTATTTAAATAAGTAAATAATTTCCGGGTGTTACAAATCTCCCCTACTTAGGATATTTTCGTCCTCGAAAATTCATCCGACACATCCATCCTTAACATCACATTCGCATCTAGTCCTTCAATTCAGCAACTCAATCACAGTTTAAATCCAATCCTTATACTTCAATCTTCTAATTACTCTTGCAACATAATTGTTACCATTCGCCAACCATTTTAGCAATACCTTGAAACAACATCTCACAAAATAGTAACAACTACTACTCACTTACTTTCTTGTACAACATGGTATCTTCCCCCTAACAACATTCTCGTCGTAGCATCCCCCTTACTTACCATTAAGATATCAAGACAATCCTATATCATCCAATATGATCCGTCTACTATCAACAAGAGATTAAGCGTAAGTCACTAACATTAATAGTATTCTTTTTCCAACTTGCACTACGGTTCAAAGATCCAACAATTCCAACAACTTCTAAAACTTCTAAAATCAACCCCAATTATACAACATGACCTACTTAAACAACAACTTACTAAATTCTTTCTCGCAAGTTCTTTTCCAAGACATTCCAACTTGAACAACCAAAATCTTAAATTCTTATTACCTTTGAATTAGAAACAACAAGGCTCCTACAATGTTTGCCTGTATCTATGTTAGCATACTAATATGATATCTCCCAACCGAACACATTCGAAGTGAAGCTTCTCCCCATAGCTTCAACATAATTCCTGCAAGCGGTCAACTAAAGCAACAAGTACCGACGATTGTTCCACACGCCTGAAAATAAACAACATTAGACAACGGCGGACAAACCAACACTGATCGATACCACTAATGTGACACCAAATTCTACAAAAATATATCAAAATCGAGTAATTAAAATTTTCAACAAAACATGGGATGCCACATTTTCAACTTTAAAACAATACATAAAACTTATTATAACGGATACATAACACTTTTAGTAATCGGAGGGTCATATAATAACTTACATCATCTTTGAACACAAAACAATCTTTTATTTATCGGAAATTCATGAGTCCTTTATTCACTTAAAATAACTAGAAACATCATGTTCAACTTCCAAAATCTTGAACAACTTTTATTTTACAACATCACTTAAGATTCAACAATTAGTAATAACAACAAGAGTTAACAATATAAATGATATAGATGAACATCCCCAGTGCTACGTATCGGTTGTGACACCAACAAGCTACTAAGTCTCTACTCCTGTTACACTGCGTTACGGTATAAAGGCAGCGACGAACAAATAGAAAGGAGATATCTACCAATATAAATAAGTGTATGATAAATAATATATTAAATTAAATCTTACAAAATTATCATCACACACTAACATCATTAATCAACTCACTTCACGATTATAACATCATTAATCAATTCACTTCACGGATTACAACATTATTAATCAACTTACTTCACGATTATAACATCATTAATCAATTCACTTCACAGTTACAACATCATTAATCAACTTACTTCCACGTTATAACATCATTAATCAATTCAAATGAGACACAATAAATGCATATCGTGTGGTACCAGCAGGCTTCCACCCTCTTCACTAATTGTCAATTAATAGAGGCACAAGGCATAAGCCTTCTTCATAATTCTGCCAATACATGCCTTCACAAGTATGCAAATGTAATACAACACTAACAACATGTACTAACGACATAAATTCACTTCACGTGGCATATGCCTATATCTATTATTACCAATAATTAGGGTAATTATAGTCATTGAAACACTCCATAACTTAGCATAAATAGCAACAATACACAACAACATATTTCTTGCCAATAAATTACAATTCATCAACACGATACATTCATAACAACATCACAACAACCACATCGTTATATATAAGCGAGTATGCAAACTACGAATAAGTCCACAAAGTCGGAAAATCAATACTTTTCAAAATAAAACCAAGTTACTATTGTTTTCTTTATTTCATAAAATAGAGTATTTAATTTGAAACAACGTCTAACAGAGACTAAAGCGGACTTACGGTTTGAAAGTTATGAACTTTCAAAGTTTAATATTTTCAAAAATACTTGATGGTAACAGTTCCTCGGTAACGGTTCCCACAATCATGTGACTCGCTGCTAGAAAATGTAGAGAACGGTTCTCCTATAGAACGGTTCCAGACAAATCAGTTTTCAAGTAAAATACAGTGGTAGCCGGTTCCCCAGAGGCAAGGTTCCACTTCCCATATGAAAATCACTATTTTGACAACATTCTTCATTCCCAATCCGTCCAATAGTTCCAATTACAAACCCATACACAAATAACACAAAACACATCAACACATAATTCAATGCCATAACAACACACCACACATCATACAACTTTATAACACCAATTGCATCATACACAACAATCAACACATCCACAAAACAACCAATTCATGAATCAATACCTTCTCACAAACAAGTACATTAAACCCATATACCATTCATCATAAACTCGATTTATAGGTTATAACCCCACCTTACACGGATTCAAAACAGTTCAACTCCGATCGAGATCCTATTTGGCTTTACGGTTTGTAATTCTCCTCGTGACTAGTTTCCCAAAACCTATTCTCTTATCACGTCTGTCTCTTTTCTCCTCTTCTTTTCTAACCCTAACCTTCTTACTTTTCTTTATATATATATATATATATATATATATATATATATATATATATATATATATATATATATATTAATCCACTACCAATAATAATAATAAAATAATAATATTGCTATTATTTTTCACACCTCCTTACTATACTTCTAACACCAAATAAATAACTCTATTAATTCACACTTATTTTTCAATATTCTACCACAAAATTAATTCATCACTAATTATTTCCAAATTCAGATAATTCACTTAATCGTCTTAAATCAACTTATAAATTTATTAATGCTCCTTATAATTCTACTGATAAATCCAACTTCAAATAATTTCCAATACATAAATCCTTAATAATTTTATTTAAATAATTAAATAATTTCGAATGTTACCTTGCCTAAACCTATAGCGGTCACGAGGATTAGGTAGCGCTTTAACGTTGCCTAAAGTCAAAAAAAGCTCTGTCTATGTGCTTGCCTAGCGTAGTGTCAGTGATGGTGATTAGGAATTCGGTCCAGTGATGATGGTAGGACAATTGTTTAGCGAAGACAATAATCCCATAGTGTGGATTGGGTGCAATAGTGAAGTGCTCTGGTTCCAAGTGAGAATCGATCCTATTGGTGGGGATCTTTGGAGATTGAAGATGACTAACTCATCAGTGAAGTTTTGATACCACATGCATGAGTCTATGTCCTTGCACTACATCTTATGTGACATTGTATAATTGTTGATTCGATGGTGTTGTATTATGTTGTTGTACTGGATGATGATATTTGTTGAGTTGGTGTTGTGATACTTGTTGGTATATTCTACTATGTCTATTCCTTATGTCTTTTATAATGATTATGATTATCACCCTTTCTGCTTGAATGCTGCCTCCACGTGGGTAACACGCAGTGATTAGGAATAACCGTTGAAGCTTAGATGGATAACTTTATGGGTATTTATTTAGTTCCGTTGAATAGAAGGTGTCTTGCTCGATATGTAACATCGGTCGGAAGCGTTTGAATTGAACTTTGTGTTCCTTTTATGACAATGTTTTCTTTGAAATTATAATGAAAACATGTTGAGATAATGGTTCCGCTGCGAAATTTTGAAGTATCAAATTGATGTTACTAAAATATAATTATTTTGAAAACCCGTGTTCGAAGACAAAATGTTTATTAAATTTTTTATGAAGCATGTAACAAATATGACACGTAGTCAATTTATTCCTTTGTTTTATACAAAAATAAAATCGTTTGCAAAATAAAAACCCTCAAAAACTCACTGCGCTCTCTCGTTTCATTTTTCCTCCTTTCCCTTTCGTTTGAAACCCTAATCCCCAGTCATCTCTCTCGTTCTGTTCCTCATCACTTCTTCTTATTCATGATGTTCGTCATTTTCTAGTCGTTCTCTAATTCTCTATTCTCTCTTTTTCTAGTTTTAACAACACCACAAAGAAGTCAATGCTTTTGTCCTCTATCTATAAAATAATTCCACATGACTATAGTAATCTCTCGTCTTTTATTCAATTTATTGATGCTGAAACTGTTTTGGAGTCACAGGAAACTGTCTAAATCAAATTTTGAAACTTGGTAGTAGTCAATGCTGCAAATGATGTTGAACTGATGTAATATTGTTTATACAACTTATTATATTTTTAAGTTTCTATTCTAAAATAATATGTTACATTATTTCAAAATAATTAGTTCAAGTTACAATTGGATGGATGTAATTAGGTTTATAGATATGTTGAAATAGATCCAAAATATATAATTATTGAGGTAATATTCTAATTGTTGAAATCCTTCTTAAATTGTTGTTATCAGAGTTACATTTCTATTTTACCCATTAGTTCAAATCCTAATAGTTCCAATTTTACTAATAGGTGGTTGTTAAATGATTGAATCCTCTTAAAAAGGATGTTAATGAGTATGGTGAGTTTACTCATGTAAGCCATTATCACAATCTAGATTTAAGTAATTCATCAGCTTTATTTCAAGGAAACATAAACATTCTTGTAGACAGATCACCGTTTTGGATGCTTGTTACTACATAATTTAGTGTTACTTATCTTTTACAATGTTATTAATTTAGTGTTATTTCAATTTCCATATAGTTAAAGTATTATAGGAAGGTGAATATGAATATTTTTTGGAATTTGTTTTAAGAAGGTAAACTTAGTTTTATGTGGAATTTATCTTGATAGTTAGGTGAATCAAGTTTTGTTTTGTTTCTTATTTTCATTACTAGGAAAGTTGAAAAAGCAATTCCTAAAACAAGGATGAGTTGTTTTTTCTTAAAATAGGGCTGGTAGTGATAAAATTAAGGAAAAGTGAAATGATTTTCTAATTTTCTTGTTTGTACTTCACATACTTTTTTCTTCTTCTTGTTGTCTTGGATTTTATTTGTGTAGGATTTGACTTGATGATTTTTTAATTGTGGTTTGAACCAACACTATTTTTTAATTGTGGTTTTAATGTATGAATTTAATTCTTTTATAATTGATTATAATTACAAAATAAAAATAGTGTCTATATTATATAAGTATTGTAAAAATGTGTTTACACATAAAGGTTATAAAAAGAACATGAAAAAAAGGTTTCTATATAGAAATATTTATAATGCTGTTGGCTTAAAAGTTGGATAATTATAGGCAACGCAACAACAGGTAAAAAAGCAAAAAAGCGTTGTCTTAAATTACACATAAAAGCGAAAAAATTGCCTCGAAAAAAAAAAAGTGTTGCCTCAACAATAGCACGCTTGCATAAAAGACACTTGAAAAGGGCTCTCTATTTTTAAGGCAACGTTTCTTTTTCTTTTTTGGCTACCATTTTCAAGTGTTCCTAGAGGCAATAAATGTTGTAGTGAATTAAATGATATGAATGAACTATTTTTTTGTGTGGGGTATTAAAATTTTCTCACAAAATTGAAAAACTAATAAAATAAATTATAAGATAAAATAGTAATAAAAAAGAAACTATAAAAAGGGCAATGTAGAGACTTATAGATAACCATATCTATCACTCTTAGATATTCTTATGGTTCACGTAAAGGCATGATCCCAAATTGGACGGGCCTTTGAGAAATGCCTCATTTTAAATTTAAGGCTAGAAAACAACTGACTTGATCGCTCGACTCTTATGCTAACATTCATGTATATATTTGTTGTATATAAGTGTGAGTTGTTAGTCTAACATTATTCGGAAAAGTGGAGGTTGAACACTTTAAAAGTGAGAGAACACTATCACTTTAAGGTTTTAGATAAATATGTTGTATCTCTTTCACTTGTGTGCTCTTGACTCAATGTGGATGCTCCTTATGATGATCTAACATATTTGACGTTGGTGAATCCTTGTTGTCCATATATAGTGTTTTGGTAATTTCTTAACCCACCCCACTTTTCTTAGGCACGCGTGAAATTCCACAAATGCTAAAAATCAAGTATATTTCAAGTTCGCACCATGTCATAAGTAAAACACGTTGAAAGAGTTGTGTGCAACCGGATATACTTAGGTTCAAACAATAAGTATACTTTCGGTTTTAAACCGTAAGTATACTTCGATTCTGGACACTTAAAGGAGCCATACATCCCTTCAATCCACCAATATTTATAAAAAAACAACCAACTCTCGAAACTCTCTAATACTCTTCTTAAACCAATTTTTTGTCAAAAATCAACATAAATCATCAAACATTAGATACATATAACATTCTAACAGAATCAATCAAGCAAAATCACTACCAATCAATCAAGTGATATTAGCTAGTTTTAGAGTTTATGTAATTTCTACTTAAATTAGTGAAATATGATTCTAAATGTGTTATAGCTAGTTTTCATCATTAGGACTCCTTAGAAAATGGTTTGTAAACTTTATTTGATGACCAAAGCTTTTTAGCACATTTGGGGCATTGGGACACCGAGTTGCGTTGTTCTATTTTCTACCACATGGTGAGATAGTCACACTCTATGGCGTTGCGTCTACTTCATTTTGTTGAAGTGGTAGGCGGAAAGCAAAAAGTAAATTTTATTTTCTGGGCGATATAGGTTATATCGTATAGTGTCCATAAAGATTGGTATATTGAATTGTCGTTCGACAAATCTCTAGTTAATGAGTTTGGGGTTTGAATGAGTTGGTTTGTATAGAAAGGTATCAATAGAAAATAAATGTAAACAAAACAAAGAAAAGGATAAACTTATCAGAATGCATATAATTTACTTATAAAAACTTAAACCTATTGATCAATTGCACTCAACCTACTCTACTCGTCAAAATCATAAGCGACACCACGAGATGTACCACAATAGAGGTTATGTCTAACGTAAAATTAAAGAACAACCATATTACTCGATCGGCGATCTCGGTGCAACCAAAAAACCGAGACATTAAGCTCTGATATCCACAATGATTATTAGCTCTAAATCTATCTCTAGAATCTAGAAACTAATAGATATACATCTCTTATCAAAATTTGCGAGGTATATGTCTATAACAACCTAAATCCAAACATAAAGCAAAGATCAAAGAGACATCAAGATTAATTTGTAAAGCTAGCTTTATGACACGTAATCAACAAATATACATAAGTTCAAAGTAAATATACAAATCCAACAAAGAGAAGAAACAAAGGAAAAATACATCTCACGGGTTGTCAAGCGATTGATGAGAACTCCATCTCTGGATCATCCATAACCAAGATCTAAGTGTTTTTTCTAGCTAATCCTACCAAAAAATGATCTTTGATGGTTTGGAATAAAAAATTATCCAACCCATACCTAAAAATTTGTGTTTTTTAACCTAAATATGAGTTTATGCCCTCCCCGCACCGCCCGATGCTCAAAACAACATTTTTAGTGCATTTTAACGTTTCTGGAGCGCCCCTTCACTGCTGGGCGAGCTCGGGGCGCTGCTGACTGAAAATTGAAAAATCCAGCACTATTTCGGCCATAATTTGAGAATCGTAACTCTAATTCGTGCACAATTCTAAGTGTTGGAAAACTTATTCAATGATCTATCTAACAATGCATAAATATCAATGCTTAAATACCAAAAAATAAGATAAAATAAATTAAACTCAATGATATTTACATGATAACATAATAATATATAACTTAAACTATATTGAATATATACGAAAAGTTGAGGTTTATTGATGAAAAGAAAATGAATGAAGCCAATGAGTGCTAATTATTAACACTCAAATTCACAACAATACAACACTCATTAATTTGCCGATTAGAGGTTTTCCTGGATCATGAGAAGATCGACAAGGAGGCCATCACTTTGTTGTTTGAGAGCCGGGAGTTACCGATAGTGCCCGAGGAGTTGATAAGACACGTGGTTGCCACGTGAGGTGTGAATTATGTGGCAATGGTATTCGAAGATGAGATAGCGCGTGCACTAGCGACGATGGTGATGCCGAGCGGGTTACTATTCACGGGTATGCCATGAGAGCATGCCTCTTGTATCTTGTTGGCCTGTAGATCTTTATGGACACCAGTGCAACTTACACTAACATGTATGTGAGGGTACTTTGCGATTTTGAGGGCGATCAATGGGTGAAACTTGGGGGTTGCATGCTTGGTTTACTTGTCTACCAAGTTGGATGAGGACTAAGTGAGAGGTAGATGATCGACAACATCACTCATAGCGGTATAAATTCTTTCTCTTGGTGGCCTTTGTTAATTATTACGATTACGAAACTAACTATTTAATTTTGTTATTTTAGGGATGGATCCTGAACACCCCTCACATCTCGGGATGGTCACTTGCTACGGTTATACTAAATATAAGTTGCGTGGTTATGCATACGAGCTGCTCGAGAGGAACGAGCGATAAATCCGTTTCGAGTTTACTGACCGAAGGTGTGAGGACATTCACTTGATTCATCGTTAACCATGGCGATACTGTTTGATAAGGTTTTTGTTTACGACTCATCATCATCATACCTAGTAGTTTATGCTAATGACGCACTTGTATTTTGATTTTAGTTTTTGTATCATATTTGTATTACTATTTGTATTACTTGGATAGCATTTTGGATTACTCGATTATATTGATATGCTTGGAACATATTTGAATTACTTGCATTTTGGTCTTTTGTTCAATTTCGATTTGTATAATTTCTCCAATTATTGCTTTTGTTTAATTTTTGGTCTTTTGTTCAATTTCGGTTTGTATGCTTGAAACATATTTGGATTCTTTATCATCTCATAACTGAAAATATATACTACCAATTTGAAACCGACAATATACTTCGATTTTAACAAATATTTTAAATACTCACATAAATATACTTTCGATTTTAAAGGGATATTATAAGAAATACATAGAATTTAATTACCTACCATAAGGTGACTTTAGAAATTTCTGAGTGTTTTATGCATATTAATCATATCCAAAACTAAAATTAACTGAAACATAACCTAATCAACAAATTTGACAATAATAAACCACTTAATAGATAAACAACAACCATTTTGAAAAACTTCGAATTAGAATTCAAACTCATGTTGTTGTGCTTTCATTTTATAGACTATGAAGAATTATAGTGTGGTGCTTTCTCAATTTCTATAATTCAGACCATACTCTGAGTCGAGAAATAAAACGCATGCAATAAAATTTAACAAAATCAAGCAAATGTGTAACAACCTGTTTATTTAATGATTAAGGAACATTTGATAACAAACCGAGACAATGCAAAAATTTCAAATTTAATTATTTAGGGACGAAATGAAAAAAAAAGAAAGAAGCAAAAGTAAGAGAAAAAGAGAGAGATTTCATAGATTTTATACGTTTTTTATTCTAAAATCAGAAAGTTAAAAAACACACTACTTATTTTAGAATTGAAATAATATTTTTTTTGTTACTTACTACTACCTCTGTTCCTATATATAAGAGACAATTCATTTTTTGAATTCATTGAATAATCAATGTATTTGGTCAATTTATAGACTAGGTACATTGATTATTCAATGAATTTAAAAATTGAATTGTCTCTTATATATAGGAACGGAGGTAGTATTTCTGTATAATCATTGTTCTGTAATTTGTTATTTGATCATATAAAAAAATTAAGTTAAAGTATTATATATAGTTTTGCCTTGTAAATATCAAGAAGACAAAAACATTATGGTAATTGCATGGCCACGTAGAGAAACCAATGTTGTATTGTTGAAAACAAAAAGTTTACAAGAGAAAATCAAACCAAACAATTTGTAACATCCACTCCCTCTCTATCCTCCTTTCTTCATCACATTCTCTCTCGTTTTCAATGGCTCCTGCTTTCATTTCTGAACCTCCTTTCTCCTCCAAGAAGAAGAGGGTAAACCTTTCTCCTATTTTCTCTTTTTTTCCTTTTCAATTTTATTGACAATTTAAGAAAAAAATTGCATTTTTTCAAATCCTTGAGCTATAAAAAATTGAGTTTTTGTCAAACCCATTTTCTATTTCTTTGCATTTTGTTCTGTTGGGTTTAAAGGGTAGCAATTTATCTATTTCTTTATCCATTTTTGTTGTTGTTGGAAATTCTTCATTTTTTCATCATGGTTTCATTTGTTATTGCATTTTCTGATGTAATGGTTTATGGCATTGTGAATTTTCAGATTAATGGCTCAGCAAAATTGAAGCAAATCAAGCTTGATGTTAGGCGTGAACAATGGCTTTCTAAAGGTAGCTTTATGATCTTCATTTTTACATGGAAAATTTTGACTTATTGATTATGTTTTTCTTTGTCAAATCAAGAAATGATAAGTTTTTTTCTTATTGACTTCACAACTATGACAACTATGAATGTTGAATGTCTTAATTCTATTATGTTTATAAGAGGATAGAGAATTTTGAGACCTTTTGTTTGAGGTTTATTTTTTTTTAACAAAGTCATATTTTAAAATTTCTAGAAATGTTTGTGAAAGTTATAATGTTTGCGAGATTTTATTTATAATGTTTGTGAAACGACAGCGAAAACATAGTAGGCAGCCTATTGGATCTTAAAATAGACTCAGATATCATTAAGAAATGTGGTTAGACCTAATTTATCCCTGCAAAACCAGCTTGTAGGGTGAGGATAACCCCCACTTTTAAGCACATGTTTAAGCCATATATTGTTCGATGTAGAACTCTTAAAACTTCAAACTTACATGATATTCAAACATTGGCTTAGTTAATCTTTGCAAGGGACATGACTTCTCAACTTCATGTTTCAAGCATTATATGCATGTGACTGTTTTATCATTGATTCCAATTTCCTGGTTAGTGTAGAGTAGTTCAAACACGGTTTGAACATTATTTATGTATTGCTTATAAATCCTTTGAAAGTTGGTAAGTTCTTTTCATTGTTAATGCTCATTGTTGATTATACTGTTGTGTTTCAGTCAAAAAGGAATGCAATATTGACTCAAATGGAAGGGTTGATAGTAATTGTCCATCATCGAAGCACATTGCGGCGAGGAGAATCAATCGCCATACAAGAAAAACAGGAGGAGGAGGAGATAGTAAATGCATAATAGATAGTAAACGCGACGTGTTAAGGAATGGTTTTACCGGTAGCCGCAGCAGTAGCAGTACTTTTCCTCAGGAAATCTCAGTGAGGAAGATGGATGCCTTGATGATTGGGAGACTGTTGCAGATGCTTTATACGCAGACAATAACGAGCATTCTATGGTTTTAGAATCTGCTTCAGAAGATGAAATGAAGAAGTCGTATGTTAATTCAGAAGCTGCTAAGAATCACTCGATAAAAGAGTTCCTGTCAGCAGTTTCGAATCACATTTAAGTTGTCGAGCATGGAAACCCGATGATACTCTTCGTCCGAGGTGTTTGCCTGACCCGACAAAGCCGCATAGCTCTGTTGAATACAAATTGGCATGGTAGCCACAAAATTGTACCTTGGTCATGGCAAGCAATAATTTCTCAACCTTGTCAATGTCCTATTTGTTACGAGGATTTAGACGTGACAGGCGCCGAATTTCTTCCTTGTTCGTGTGGATTTCATCTATGTTTGTTTTGTCACAAAAGATCGTCGAGGCAGACGGGCGGTGTCCGGGATGCAGAAAACTATATGATCATGTCGATGAAAATAATGGATTCAATATAGAAGCTAAAGCTTTTCATATGAGTCAAACATGTAGTAGGAGTACAAGGTGCTAGATTATAAGAAAAGGACAGACAATGTTTTCTGAAATAATCAAGTAAATGTTTTTGAGGTTTAGTCTATCACCTATTCTGGTTTTGAATGATTGGATTAGTTTACTTGGTTGCTTTTTCATGTTGGTGATAAATTTTGATATACTAGGTTAGAACAAGTTTGGATGAATATAACACACTTATAGAAAGAAAATAAAACTTGCAATAACTGTTATTTTAATTTCAAAGTATCTTTCTATATCTATATAATGTATATAGTCTATAGCTATACGGATTATAAGTGTAAAACAAAATTCTATTATTTTTGCCACATCATACAATAGTTTTATGTGACACTTTCAAAATCTTAATTTCAATTTTCTAATAGACAAATATATTTTTTTTCTATTGGAGGTAGGGTGTTCAAATCCAATCAAAATAAAACCGAATCGAAAAACTGAAAATCGAAAAACTAAACTTTTTAAATGTATTTGGACCATCTTATAGCACAACCCGATCGTATCGGTTTGGTTGAGTTGACTACATGAGAACGAACCGATCCAAACCGCATAAAAAAAGTATTTATGCTTATTTGATTATCATTTATTAAATATAATTATAATGAATATGCATTCAAAAAAAAAATGACATTAGGTTTCTTCTTCCGTTTCAATCTCATTCTTCCCCATATATAATAATTAAATTAAATTAATGGTTCTTTTATTGTAAAACACGTTTTAGTAGCCACATGAGTTCCTAGTTCAAGGTACTTAAATAATGCAAATTTAAATTGGATGACTTTTAAAATTATATTGGTATACTAATACTTATGTTATGGTATATTTATGTTTTAGTTTTATGTTATACTGATATGGCTTTTAAATGATTCACATTAGTGATTTAGTGAAAGTGAATTTCTTGTTATACTAATATGGGTTTAAATTATACACACTATGCATAATTATTGATTAATTTCCTTTTGTTTATTAAAATAAAATCTAGCAAAAAAATACTTAAATTCTTTTTTTTTAACCGTAGTCAATTTTAGTTAAAATACAATTTTAAATTATTTAACAATATTTATGGAATGTTTATTTTAAAACCGAATAAAACCAAATTAATTGAACGAGTAAACCGCATAAATTAGATTGGATTGGATTAATTTTATTAATTCATTAATCAAAATAACCAAAAATTAAACTATCGGATCCGATAATATTTTACCGGAACCCGAATGAACGTCATGAGATAAATTAATGAATATATTAATTAATATAA